>CAIGQQ010025175.1:0-13834 GCA_903798035.1 Danio albolineatus
GTAGCAAGGAAAAACTTCCGGTGGAAGAAACCTTGAGAGGAACCAGACTCAGCAGGGGGAGCCCATCCTCTTCTGGCTGGCACATTCAGCAATATTATGACTAGGCCTATATTATTTATATTATTTTAGACTACCAAAAATGTATTACAGTGTTTTAACACCACCTAAAAAGACAATGATAAAAGAAACAGACCTTTAATGCTAAAGTTAGTGAAACATTTCAATAGCAGCCTGTTCAATGTCAAAGAGACTCTGGCTGAGATGTATTATATTCAACACAGGCTCATTGTGAAAACGTAGTCCCGAGTACGTTTCTGGAGACCGCGCATTACGTAGTCAGAGGTATGTATGTCTGCGTTAATTTTTTTTTAAACAAACATTACTGGGCGGTGTGATGCCATTTCTTCTCGCGCTTACCAGCCGACCGCTAACCTCGTGTGGACGACTTTCCCGCTGCAACCAGTTTGTCCCGTTAGCTCGCTGTGTTCGTCGGCGGACTCGAGAGGCAGAGAGGAGTTGACCACGACGACTGGGTTCGAGTCTGGTGAGAAGCGGTTCCAGAAAGCAGGTAAGACAAACACAGAATCCACATAATGAAGTAAACCAGTTAACGACAGGGTGAGAATGTGGTAAGGGCTGAAAATGTGGTAAAAATGAGACGAGGGCTTTTGTTTTATTCTGGATTGCTTTTTTGAAAGTTGTTGGTTGGGTTTAAGGAAGTGCGTGGGTGGGTGGATCAATCGATAAGATTTTGGTTGGGTTTAGGGAAGGGGGAGGGTGGGTCAGTCCGATTGGATGGTCAGTCAGTCATTCAGTCAGCCAAACAGTCAGCCGACAGCGGCCTCTGGTGGGTTTACGCGAGAACGGCAGGCGTGAACGGCACTTGCGAGAGAAGTTTGAGATCTCAAAAAGCATCTGCAGCGGCCTCTCGTGGACTTGCAAAAGCAAAAAGTGCAAAAAGACATACCTGACGGGACGTATTCCGCGGCCTCAAGAAACGTACTCGGGACTACATTCTCAGAATGTGCCTGGGTTGATTATATTCATTGTTGATATCGCTCTGGTTACTAAGGTAACCCTCGTTCCCCGAGGGGGGGAACGGAAATGCTATGTGGAAAAATTCCACTATGGGGATTTCGTTCAGAAAGCCAATCATCTGAAAGAGTATGTAAACGGGCCAATGAAATGCCAATGAGTTGGCAGCTTCAGCTTGCGCAGCTGATGCTCGTTGCAATCAATTTGGCAATAAAAGCACAGCGATAGCAGAGCTGAGTATCCTTTTGAGCTGAAGAGACTTTCACCCCAACAGCTAAGGGGCATTCATTGTGGCAACGGAACATAGCATTTCCGTTCCCCCCCTCGGGGAACGAGGGTTACCTTAGTAACCAGAGCGTTCCCCTTCGGGAGGGGGAACTTCAATGCTATGTGGAAAAATTCCACTATGGGGAAATGTATGGAAAACGCCACAATAAACGGACCTTACCTCGCCCCCGATGAGAGGTTAACCAGGCTGAGTAGAGCGTGAGCGCACCTGCATCACCGGAGGCGCGGTCTTCCAACGCGTTCCCTGGCCCTTACTTATCCCACTTCAACAGAAGATTTACGGATTTAGATATATTTTTCGGGAGTCGCAAGACATCTAGTAATTTCTAGGAATTGATACGACAATACGTTGGGAAGCGTGCAGTCCCGATAGGGAGGACGCTGCGGAGGCCACCTGCTGCCCGAGTGGGGAGACTGGTGGCAAGAGAACATAAGGACTAGCCCTGAAAAGGGGAGTACACATATGAATATAAGATGGTTAGCGGTGAGGGGAGACACGGGTCCTACCTGTGAAGGGGGACAGCATCGTGGCTAAATATGCATATGGGATCGCCAGCGGGGATCACACATAGCAGGCACCTATACCCAGAACGCGGGCTGACCAGCGGGCAGACCTACAACGTAACGGGCCAGCGTCTGACTCCTCCGCTGAGTCGGATGCTGGGGGCCTCGGAGGAATCTCTGCAGGGCTCACCTAAGCGGGGAACTTTACTGACAGAGTAAAAAAAGCGCTCGTACCTCCGTGTTAGGGAGAATGGCGCAGCAAGCGTGTTACAACACCTTACCGAGTGTTTCCCCAATCACCAAAGGTTACCTAATACCCTTGAGGAAACCGGCTCCACTCGCAGATTGTAGAATCTTGCAAATGTGTTAGGTGTCGCCCAGCCCGCAGCTCTACAGATGTCTGTTAGAGAGGCGCCGTGTGCACGCGCTCAAGAGGAAGCGATGCTCCGAGTGGAGTGCACTCGCACCCCCGGGGGACACGGCTCACCCTGGCTTTGGTAAGCGAGGGAGATGGCATCCACTATCCAGTGGGCCAACCACTGTTTCGATACGGCACTTCCCTTCTGTCGACCACCATAACAGACGTAGAGCTGTCAGATGATTTAAGCTCTGAGTGCGTTCCACGTAAGTTCGCAAAGCGCGAACTGGACACAGCAGATAAAGGGCTGGGTCTGCCTCCTCCGTGGGCAGCGCTTGCAGCTCCCTACCTGATCCTTAAAACGGTGTGGTAGGAACCTTGGCACATAGCCGGGCCGTGATCTCAGGACAACGTGAGAGTTAGGCGGCCCGAATTCCAGGCACGAGTCACTGACCGAAAATGCCTCCAGGTCCCCGACCCTCTTAATCGATGCCAATGCGACCAGCAGAGCTGTCTTTAGGGACAGAAATCTTAAAGATACTGATTCGAGTGGTTCGAATAGATCTCCGCGCAACTCGTGAGAACGGGGGCGAGATCCCAAGAGGGCATGAGAGAGGGGCGGGGCGGATTTAATCGCCTAGCACCTCTGAGGAACCGGATGATGAGGTTATGCCTTCCCACGGTGCCGCCATCTATCGCATCATGGTGAGCGGAGATGGCAGCCACGTAAACTTTCAGTGTGGAGGGCGACAGCCTGCTCTCCAGCTTCTCCTGAAGAAAAGAAAGCACAACGCTGATCTGGCAAGTCCGGGGGTCTTCTCTGCGAGAGACGCACCACTCAGTGAATAGACTCCACTTCAGGGCGTAGGCGCGCCTCGTAGGGGGGGCTCTAGCCTAAGTGATGGTATTAACCACCGAAGCCGGTAGGTTACCTAAGTCTTCCTCACGTCTAAGGACCACACGTGGAGGTTCCAAAGATCTGGACGAGGGTGCCAGATGGTGCCTGTCCCTGAGAGAGTAGGTCCTCTCTCAAGGGGATCTGCCAGGGGGGGCCGTCGCGAGGAGGGAGAGTTCTGATATCCAGGTCCGGTTGGGCCAGAGAGGCGCAACTAGCAAGACCTGCTCCTCATCCTCCCTGACCTTGCACAGTAACTGCGCGAGCAGGCTCACTGGGGGAAACGCATACTTGCGCATGCCCCGAGGCCAGCTGTGGGCCAGTGCATCCGTGCCAAGGAAGCCGTCGGGCAGGGAGAAAACAACTGGCAATGAGCGTTCTCGGAGGAAGCAAACAGATCAATCTGGGCATCCCCGAAGTGCGCCCATATCAGCTGGACCGTCTCGGGGTGGAGTCTCCATTCTCCTGGACGTAGTGGCTGCCGTGAGAGCGCACGGTTGAGCTCGCCCGGAATATGAATGGCGCGCAGCGATTTCAGCCGCGGATGACTCCAGAGGAGCAGACAGCGGGCGAGCTGAGACATGCGGCGAGAGTGGATACCCCCCATACGGTTGGCATACGCTACCGCCGCCGTGCTGTCCGTCCTGACCAGCACGTGATGTCGCTCCAGCACCGGAGAAAAACGGCGGAGAGCGAGAAATACTGCCAGCAGCTCTAGGCGATTGATGTGCCAATGCAGCTGGATACCTACCCACAGGCCCGCTGCTGCATGCCCGCAACACACGGCCCCCCAGCCCGCTGGAGGCATCTGTTAAGATAACAACATGCCCCAAGGGCTGAGGGCGCGGAGACACAGCGCAGTGACAGTCACCCGGTGTGTGCCCGCATGCCATGCGTGTCTGGGGACTCGATCGTGAAGCCAGTGCCGAAGTGGTCTCATATGGAGTAATCCGAGCGGCGACGGCAGCTGCGGATGCCATATGCCCCAGGAGCCTCTGAAAAGATTTCAGGGGGACCACTATTTTGCTGTCGAACTCTCTCAGACAGTTCAGCATTAGCCAAGCGCGCTCCCCGGAGAGGCGCGCCGTCATGGTGACCGAGTCCAGCTCCAACCCGAGAAAAGAGATCCTCTGCACGCGGGCGAGTTTGCTCTTTTCTCGGTTGACCTGAAACCCCAATAGGTCGAGGTGCCGGAGCACCCTGTCCCTGTGCATAATCAACTGCTCCCCCGAGTGGGCTAAAATCAGCCAGTCGCGAGAAAATTGAGTATGCGGATGCCCGCGAGCCAAAGGGGCGCTAGGGCACCCTCCGCGAGCTTGGTGAAGACCCGCAGAGACAAGGAGAGCCCGAAGGGGAGGACCTTGTACTGCCAAGCTCGACTCTCGAACACAAACCACAGAAACTGATGGTGGCGTGGAAGAATGGAGACATGAAAGTACGCGTCCTTCAGGTCTATCGCTGCAAACCAATCCTGAGGACGAACGCACCGGAGGATGCGCCTCTGCGTGAGCATCTTGAATGGAAGCCTGTGAAGACACAATTCAAATGCGTAGATCTAGGATTGGCTATAACCCACCTTTCCTTTTTTGGCACGATGAAGTACGGGCTGTAAAACCCGCTCTCCATCTCGGCTGGAGGGACCGGCTCTATTGCATCCTTCGCCAGGAGGACAGCAATCTCCTCTCGCAAGACAGGGGCGAACAGGGGCTGAAATACATACCCGTGAGCTTGGGAGGCCGTCTCGCGAATTGGATCGCATAGCCGAGTCTGATTGCGCGTATGAGCCACCGCGAAGGGCTGGCCCGCGCTAACCAGGCAGGCAGAGCCCCCGCTAATGGCTGCATCGCAACAATCGCCGACGTACCTGCAGTGGGGCAGCGCGGAGTGGGAGCGCTGATCCGGGAAGCGCTGGGGTCCCGCGGAAGAGCTGGAGGCAAGAGATTTACTCCCACCTCGCTCCTATACTCCGGGAGGGGGCTGGAGGAGTGGGAGAAAGGAGCCCGTCCTCCCACAGCTCATGAGCCACTGGCGAAATGCACCGACTCTGCGAGCCAGAAGGCATAGCGTCCCGGACTGGCAGAGTTCGAGCTGTCACATCCGAGGAAGTGGAAAAGTGCTCCTTCATTGAGCCCGGCCCTCCACCGGGGAAGAGCAGCTTCCCTCTTCTCCAGATGACCCGTCTCAGGGACGCTTCGTGGTCCGTTACCGGACTTAACGGCGCCCTGGGCGGGGCGGGCGGCCTGATTACGAGGTGCTCAACGCTGCCGCTTCACCGGAGGCATAGACGGGGCGGGGCAGCACTTGCAGGCGGCCGCCCTCGGCGAGGAGCCGCAGATGTGGAAAGCTCGGTGGGCCGAGCGGTCTTACATACCCGCCGATAGATGACCTCATCTGACTGCTCTCTCACCGCCTTGAATTCCTGGGTGAATTCAGACGGTGTCGCCGAACAGGCCAGCCTGGGATATGGGGAAGTCAAGAAAGCGAACTTTGTCAACTCCGTGCATACCTTTTGCCAGGTTTAGCCTAAGGTGGCGCTCCTGGACCACTAATGTGGCCATCGTCCTTCCCAGGGCACACGCAGCGGACTTGAGATCCGTGGAGCTCAGTCGGGTGCGGTGCGGGGCTCTAACGAGCCCGGGTCGGAACCACCCTCGTGCAGCTGGGTCAGCGCGTGGGCATATCCCCTAGCGTGCAAGGTGGAAGCAGCCTGGCCCGCGGCTGTGAGGGCTCTGGCTCCGAGGGAGGCAGAAAACCATCACGCCTTGGACGAGAGACGAGGCTGACTTCAGCAGAAAGAGGCACCACGCGGCCGCAATGGCACTCTCAATCTGGGGAATCAACTCGTACTCCCTGGCTGCTCCACCATCCAGGGTGGTGAGGTGGAGGCGCACGCAGAACGGGCAGAGAAAGATGCCCTCTAAACTGCATGAGCCCACTGCGCACGTCCGGGAAGAAAGTGATGGGAGGCCAGAAGGTCTTGCCTTTTTAATCCTCCACATACACCCATCTAGTCGGTCCGGTCGTGGGGCTGGGGGATAAACCATCTCCAGGACCACGGCCGAAACAGCCCAGGAAAGCACGATTATCATGCCTGTTTCTAGATCCGACGCCGCGCTCGCTACCCCGGAGGGAGGGAGCGCGGTTCGCATCCTTCATCAGACAAGGATCACCCACCTCCGATGCAGCGGTGGACATCTGAGCCTCGGTGTCATTAAGTGAGAGGGCGGCCATCCCAGGATGGATCGCTTCTCTTACTCAAAGCTTGGATGGAGCGCGTGGAGGAGCGAGAGGTCCACAGGCCCGAGGGCGGCGGATTTACTCCCACTGTAACCCTCAGATCTGCCCGAGTGCCCACCGCGGAGCGGGGGACAACTGGGGTGGGTGGCCCTTTTGCAAGAGCGAGCCGCGATCTTAACTGCGCAACAGACACGCCACCGCAGTGATGGCATGCACTGTCCGCGAGCACCGCATTAACATGCTGGACCCCCAGACATGAAACGCAGTGCTCGTGCCCATCATCCGAGGACAGGAAACCACCGCATCCAGAAACACACAGTCGGAGCGCCGTCTTGAAAAAGACGTGCTGCACGACCGTGTTGCTCTTTTAGGATGCAACAATACACTCTGGAGGACCGGACCCAAAGAACGCCAGGCAAGGGAGAAGCCCAGCTCGACCGTCTGCCGCTGCGTGTCACACACTCTGGACCGGGAGACCGCTCTCGTTCACTCTCTCTGTGTAATACAGCTGGAGGAACCCTCATGACTCTCTCAGAAGCTTCGTGAAAGACTCTGAAGCGAAAATGGATACTCAGCTCTGCTATCGCTGTGCTTTTATTGCCAAATTGATTGCAACGAGCATCAGCTGCGCAAGCTGAAGCTGCCAACTCATTGGCATTTCATTGGCCCGTTTACATACTCTTTCAGATGATTGGCTTTCTGAACGAAATCCCCATAGTGGAATTTTTCCACATAGCATTGAAGTTCCCCCTCCCGAAGGGGAACAATAATTAACATTGCTACTAGTTGAATTAATGAATTGTTAAAATGAGAAAAAGAAATAAACATTGTCACTAGTGACAATCAATTTTTGTCAATGACAATCTTTTATATATATGAACATTTTTACTAGTAGCATTTCAGTTATTGATATCAACAATTTAAAGACTGATATCAACAAATTATTTTTATCAACAATGAGATTCAACAGCTGTACAGCTGTTTAACAGCTACATAGTGCCATTAAACCTCTTGTGAGCAAGCCAAAGGCGACAGTGGCAAGGAAAAACTTCCTGGGGAAGAAACCTTGAGAGGAACCAGACTCAACAAGGGGAGCCCATCCTCTTCTGACTGGCACATTTAGCAAATTTATGACTATACTATTTTAGGGTGCTTTCACACCTAGACTTTTGTTTCGGAACCAGGTGCGTTTCCATATATACACACACACACACACACACACACACATATATATATATATATAAATACACATATACAGTGAGGGAAAAATTATTTTAACTATTTGAACCACAGCTGATTTTGTAAGTTTGCCCACTAAAAAAGAAATGATCAGTCTATAATTTCAATGGTAGGTTTATTTGAACAGTGAGAGACACAATAACAAAATAATTCAGAAAAATGTGTTTAAAAAAAGTTAGAAATTAATTTGCATTTCTATGAATGAAATAAGTATTTGATCCCTTTGAAAAAGAGCTTTAGTACTTGGTGGCAAAACATTTGTTGGCAGTCACAGAAGTCAGCCGTTTGTTGTACTTGGCCATTTCAGTCCTTCACTGCGTAGCGTTTTACCAACAGTTTTTTTGGTGACTATGGTCTCAGCTGCCTTGAGATCATTGACAAGTTCGTCCCGAGTAGTTCTGGGCTGATTCCTCACCGTTCCCATTATCATTGAAATTCCACGAGGTGAGATCTTGCATGGAGCTCCAGACCGAGGGAGATTGGCAGTTAATTTATGCTTCTTCCATTTGCGAATATTTGCACCAACTGTTGTCACCTTCTCACCCAGCTGCTTGGCGATGGTCATGTAGCCCATTTCAGCCTTGTGTAGGTCCACAATCTTGTCCCTGA
Organism: Danio albolineatus; assembly: GCA_903798035.1. Taxonomy (NCBI): domain Eukaryota; kingdom Metazoa; phylum Chordata; class Actinopteri; order Cypriniformes; family Danionidae; genus Danio; species Danio albolineatus. Next base: position 8,166 of record CAIGQQ010025175.1, read on the forward strand.
GATCCTTGGAAAGCTTTGGTCTTGGCCATGGTGAAGCGTTTGGAATCTCGATTGATCAATTGCCTCTTTGGGCAGGTCTCTTTTATACAGGTAACGAGCTGAGAGGGCTGCAATTGTCAGCTTGTTACCTGTATAAGATCCACCTGGGAGCCAGAGATCTTGCTGACGAATAGGGGATCGAATACTTATTTCATTAATAGAAATGCAAATTAATTTCTAACTTTTTTTATACACATTTTTCTGGATTTTTTTTGTTATTGTGTCTCTCACTGTTCAAATAAACCTACCGTTGAAATTATAGACTGATAATTTCTTTGTTAGTGGGCAAACTTACAAAATCAGCTGGGGTTCAAATAATTTTTCCCTCACTGTAAACGGAACAATCACATCCCTGAGTTATACAGTGCCTCATCCGCCCTGTGAGCAAGCCAAAGGCGACCGTAGCAAGGAAAAACTTCCGGTGGAAGAAACCTTGAGAGGAACCAGACTCAGCAGGGGGAGCCCATCCTCTTCTGGCTGGCACATTCAGCAATATTATGACTAGGCCTATATTATTTATATTATTTTAGACTACCAAAAATGTATTACAGTGTTTTAACACCACCTAAAAAGACAATGATAAAAGAAACAGACCTTTAATGCTAAAGTTAGTGAAACATTTCAATAGCAGCCTGTTCAATGTCAAAGAGACTCTGGCTGAGATGTATTATATTCAACACAGGCTCATTGTGAAAACGTAGTCCCGAGTACGTTTCTGGAGACCGCGCATTACGTAGTCAGAGGTATGTATGTCTGCGTTAATTTTTTTTTAAACAAACATTACTGGGCGGTGTGATGCCATTTCTTCTCGCGCTTACCAGCCGACCGCTAACCTCGTGTGGACGACTTTCCCGCTGCAACCAGTTTGTCCCGTTAGCTCGCTGTGTTCGTCGGCGGACTCGAGAGGCAGAGAGGAGTTGACCACGACGACTGGGTTCGAGTCTGGTGAGAAGCGGTTCCAGAAAGCAGGTAAGACAAACACAGAATCCACATAATGAAGTAAACCAGTTAACGACAGGGTGAGAATGTGGTAAGGGCTGAAAATGTGGTAAAAATGAGACGAGGGCTTTTGTTTTATTCTGGATTGCTTTTTTGAAAGTTGTTGGTTGGGTTTAAGGAAGTGCGTGGGTGGGTGGATCAATCGATAAGATTTTGGTTGGGTTTAGGGAAGGGGGAGGGTGGGTCAGTCCGATTGGATGGTCAGTCAGTCATTCAGTCAGCCAAACAGTCAGCCGACAGCGGCCTCTGGTGGGTTTACGCGAGAACGGCAGGCGTGAACGGCACTTGCGAGAGAAGTTTGAGATCTCAAAAAGCATCTGCAGCGGCCTCTCGTGGACTTGCAAAAGCAAAAAGTGCAAAAAGACATACCTGACGGGACGTATTCCGCGGCCTCAAGAAACGTACTCGGGACTACATTCTCAGAATGTGCCTGGGTTGATTATATTCATTGTTGATATCGCTCTGGTTACTAAGGTAACCCTCGTTCCCCGAGGGGGGGAACGGAAATGCTATGTGGAAAAATTCCACTATGGGGATTTCGTTCAGAAAGCCAATCATCTGAAAGAGTATGTAAACGGGCCAATGAAATGCCAATGAGTTGGCAGCTTCAGCTTGCGCAGCTGATGCTCGTTGCAATCAATTTGGCAATAAAAGCACAGCGATAGCAGAGCTGAGTATCCTTTTGAGCTGAAGAGACTTTCACCCCAACAGCTAAGGGGCATTCATTGTGGCAACGGAACATAGCATTTCCGTTCCCCCCCTCGGGGAACGAGGGTTACCTTAGTAACCAGAGCGTTCCCCTTCGGGAGGGGGAACTTCAATGCTATGTGGAAAAATTCCACTATGGGGAAATGTATGGAAAACGCCACAATAAACGGACCTTACCTCGCCCCCGATGAGAGGTTAACCAGGCTGAGTAGAGCGTGAGCGCACCTGCATCACCGGAGGCGCGGTCTTCCAACGCGTTCCCTGGCCCTTACTTATCCCACTTCAACAGAAGATTTACGGATTTAGATATATTTTTCGGGAGTCGCAAGACATCTAGTAATTTCTAGGAATTGATACGACAATACGTTGGGAAGCGTGCAGTCCCGATAGGGAGGACGCTGCGGAGGCCACCTGCTGCCCGAGTGGGGAGACTGGTGGCAAGAGAACATAAGGACTAGCCCTGAAAAGGGGAGTACACATATGAATATAAGATGGTTAGCGGTGAGGGGAGACACGGGTCCTACCTGTGAAGGGGGACAGCATCGTGGCTAAATATGCATATGGGATCGCCAGCGGGGATCACACATAGCAGGCACCTATACCCAGAACGCGGGCTGACCAGCGGGCAGACCTACAACGTAACGGGCCAGCGTCTGACTCCTCCGCTGAGTCGGATGCTGGGGGCCTCGGAGGAATCTCTGCAGGGCTCACCTAAGCGGGGAACTTTACTGACAGAGTAAAAAAAGCGCTCGTACCTCCGTGTTAGGGAGAATGGCGCAGCAAGCGTGTTACAACACCTTACCGAGTGTTTCCCCAATCACCAAAGGTTACCTAATACCCTTGAGGAAACCGGCTCCACTCGCAGATTGTAGAATCTTGCAAATGTGTTAGGTGTCGCCCAGCCCGCAGCTCTACAGATGTCTGTTAGAGAGGCGCCGTGTGCACGCGCTCAAGAGGAAGCGATGCTCCGAGTGGAGTGCACTCGCACCCCCGGGGGACACGGCTCACCCTGGCTTTGGTAAGCGAGGGAGATGGCATCCACTATCCAGTGGGCCAACCACTGTTTCGATACGGCACTTCCCTTCTGTCGACCACCATAACAGACGTAGAGCTGTCAGATGATTTAAGCTCTGAGTGCGTTCCACGTAAGTTCGCAAAGCGCGAACTGGACACAGCAGATAAAGGGCTGGGTCTGCCTCCTCCGTGGGCAGCGCTTGCAGCTCCCTACCTGATCCTTAAAACGGTGTGGTAGGAACCTTGGCACATAGCCGGGCCGTGATCTCAGGACAACGTGAGAGTTAGGCGGCCCGAATTCCAGGCACGAGTCACTGACCGAAAATGCCTCCAGGTCCCCGACCCTCTTAATCGATGCCAATGCGACCAGCAGAGCTGTCTTTAGGGACAGAAATCTTAAAGATACTGATTCGAGTGGTTCGAATAGATCTCCGCGCAACTCGTGAGAACGGGGGCGAGATCCCAAGAGGGCATGAGAGAGGGGCGGGGCGGATTTAATCGCCTAGCACCTCTGAGGAACCGGATGATGAGGTTATGCCTTCCCACGGTGCCGCCATCTATCGCATCATGGTGAGCGGAGATGGCAGCCACGTAAACTTTCAGTGTGGAGGGCGACAGCCTGCTCTCCAGCTTCTCCTGAAGAAAAGAAAGCACAACGCTGATCTGGCAAGTCCGGGGGTCTTCTCTGCGAGAGACGCACCACTCAGTGAATAGACTCCACTTCAGGGCGTAGGCGCGCCTCGTAGGGGGGGCTCTAGCCTAAGTGATGGTATTAACCACCGAAGCCGGTAGGTTACCTAAGTCTTCCTCACGTCTAAGGACCACACGTGGAGGTTCCAAAGATCTGGACGAGGGTGCCAGATGGTGCCTGTCCCTGAGAGAGTAGGTCCTCTCTCAAGGGGATCTGCCAGGGGGGGCCGTCGCGAGGAGGGAGAGTTCTGATATCCAGGTCCGGTTGGGCCAGAGAGGCGCAACTAGCAAGACCTGCTCCTCATCCTCCCTGACCTTGCACAGTAACTGCGCGAGCAGGCTCACTGGGGGAAACGCATACTTGCGCATGCCCCGAGGCCAGCTGTGGGCCAGTGCATCCGTGCCAAGGAAGCCGTCGGGCAGGGAGAAAACAACTGGCAATGAGCGTTCTCGGAGGAAGCAAACAGATCAATCTGGGCATCCCCGAAGTGCGCCCATATCAGCTGGACCGTCTCGGGGTGGAGTCTCCATTCTCCTGGACGTAGTGGCTGCCGTGAGAGCGCACGGTTGAGCTCGCCCGGAATATGAATGGCGCGCAGCGATTTCAGCCGCGGATGACTCCAGAGGAGCAGACAGCGGGCGAGCTGAGACATGCGGCGAGAGTGGATACCCCCCATACGGTTGGCATACGCTACCGCCGCCGTGCTGTCCGTCCTGACCAGCACGTGATGTCGCTCCAGCACCGGAGAAAAACGGCGGAGAGCGAGAAATACTGCCAGCAGCTCTAGGCGATTGATGTGCCAATGCAGCTGGATACCTACCCACAGGCCCGCTGCTGCATGCCCGCAACACACGGCCCCCCAGCCCGCTGGAGGCATCTGTTAAGATAACAACATGCCCCAAGGGCTGAGGGCGCGGAGACACAGCGCAGTGACAGTCACCCGGTGTGTGCCCGCATGCCATGCGTGTCTGGGGACTCGATCGTGAAGCCAGTGCCGAAGTGGTCTCATATGGAGTAATCCGAGCGGCGACGGCAGCTGCGGATGCCATATGCCCCAGGAGCCTCTGAAAAGATTTCAGGGGGACCACTATTTTGCTGTCGAACTCTCTCAGACAGTTCAGCATTAGCCAAGCGCGCTCCCCGGAGAGGCGCGCCGTCATGGTGACCGAGTCCAGCTCCAACCCGAGAAAAGAGATCCTCTGCACGCGGGCGAGTTTGCTCTTTTCTCGGTTGACCTGAAACCCCAATAGGTCGAGGTGCCGGAGCACCCTGTCCCTGTGCATAATCAACTGCTCCCCCGAGTGGGCTAAAATCAGCCAGTCGCGAGAAAATTGAGTATGCGGATGCCCGCGAGCCAAAGGGGCGCTAGGGCACCCTCCGCGAGCTTGGTGAAGACCCGCAGAGACAAGGAGAGCCCGAAGGGGAGGACCTTGTACTGCCAAGCTCGACTCTCGAACACAAACCACAGAAACTGATGGTGGCGTGGAAGAATGGAGACATGAAAGTACGCGTCCTTCAGGTCTATCGCTGCAAACCAATCCTGAGGACGAACGCACCGGAGGATGCGCCTCTGCGTGAGCATCTTGAATGGAAGCCTGTGAAGACACAATTCAAATGCGTAGATCTAGGATTGGCTATAACCCACCTTTCCTTTTTTGGCACGATGAAGTACGGGCTGTAAAACCCGCTCTCCATCTCGGCTGGAGGGACCGGCTCTATTGCATCCTTCGCCAGGAGGACAGCAATCTCCTCTCGCAAGACAGGGGCGAACAGGGGCTGAAATACATACCCGTGAGCTTGGGAGGCCGTCTCGCGAATTGGATCGCATAGCCGAGTCTGATTGCGCGTATGAGCCACCGCGAAGGGCTGGCCCGCGCTAACCAGGCAGGCAGAGCCCCCGCTAATGGCTGCATCGCAACAATCGCCGACGTACCTGCAGTGGGGCAGCGCGGAGTGGGAGCGCTGATCCGGGAAGCGCTGGGGTCCCGCGGAAGAGCTGGAGGCAAGAGATTTACTCCCACCTCGCTCCTATACTCCGGGAGGGGGCTGGAGGAGTGGGAGAAAGGAGCCCGTCCTCCCACAGCTCATGAGCCACTGGCGAAATGCACCGACTCTGCGAGCCAGAAGGCATAGCGTCCCGGACTGGCAGAGTTCGAGCTGTCACATCCGAGGAAGTGGAAAAGTGCTCCTTCATTGAGCCCGGCCCTCCACCGGGGAA
>CAIGQQ010025181.1:0-13299 GCA_903798035.1 Danio albolineatus
ATATATTGTTAGTTGACAAAGCGGCAAGTTTTCAACTAATTTTTAGTTATATTTTGTTTTATTTCATCTTTGTGAAGGACTTTTTTAGTTATCAATGACAGTCCTGGTCTCAATGTGCTAAAAATATTTTATACAGAATTAACTGTGACTCATTTAAGTGGGAAAAGACAGGAGTTGTGTGGGACTTTTCAGATAGCGGTGGCCAGAAAAAATCTAAATTTAGGCCCAATGGCGGAAATGGCTTGAATTGTGTTTCATAAAGTCCACTCATGTTTTTGAAAAAGATATCAGGAATAATTACTTTGCAGTGTTACAAATCTTTCAAATTTAGTAAGAAAACAAATTTTGTTTGATATGTTTTTCTAATTAAACAGAACATATTTGCAGAGACAGCATGGACCAGAGTGTTGTAAAAGCAGATGGACACAGACAGCTGTCTGATGAAGGAAACGTAGTGTTTGGAGGCTCAGACACACACACACACACACAATCTCACACACACACATGCACACACACACGCACACACAGTCAATGCTGACAGGGCCAGTGAAGGTGAAGACTCTTCAGGAGAGGTGTGAGTAATGAAGCTGCTCCAGTCTGACATTGTGCCCAGAATGAAGGAGACCAGAGCAGACAAAATCCAGCCCTCACAACATTTCCCACTGAAGATCTGCTTACAAGAACATCTCTGGTCTAGAGGTAACTCAACACCTTAGAGGTTGACTTTTTTGACATTGACAAAAAAACTGTATACAAAACAAACTATAAACATACTGTATATATACTGTACAGTACTGTGCAAGTCTCAAGCCACTAATATTTGACCAGAAATATGGCTTTAACTCATTTATACGTTTTGGTGTAGTTTGGTGGGAGGAAATGCCAGTTTACATTTTCAAACATTATTTTTGCCATTATTTGGCAAATCCAATTAGATTTTTTGTAAGCAGAGATCTGATCTCAGCATTATCATTAAGAAACACAACACACTGAGATGAGTCTGTCTCAGATGAAGTGTGGTCACATCTTTAAGACGCTTCACCTCCATAGCTATAGTAAGGTTTTAGGCATTTGTGTAAAAGAAATGCTGCAAAGTAAAAATATTTTTGAAAATAATGCCACAAATAGATTTGATTTATCATTTATTTAATTTTAATTCTTCACCACCCATTGCGTTTAGACCTGTTTTAGGTGCACTTCCACATAGTTTTTCAGGGAGCTTTGCAGGTTGGCTTCTTGAAGTGTCTTGGAGATGCAGATAATTTAGCAATTGCTCGGCTTTTAATCAGATGCTAAAAAGCAGTTGTAACTGATTAACAAAATTCACAAATTAACTTTTGCATCAGGGAAATGTAAAGCACTTACTTTAGCTTACACCTTATATGCAATGTCTCAGTAGTTTAGCTTACAGTGGAATGTTTTCCCCGGGGGTATGCAAGTTCTTTGGTCATAATGAATGGTGGAATATGCTTGCTATAAGCCGAACATTCAAGATAATGTGGATTTAGCATGTATTAAGGGCCCTGTACTTTAGCAGTATTAACACTAGTGACATGCTTACCTTGTACTCCTAACTCAACCAGTTTAAAGGCAAAGTTCACCCAATAATGAAACATTTCTTATTATTTGCTTACCCTCAAGTGGTTATAAACCTTTATTTTTTTTTCCCATTGAACACAAAACCAGATATTTTGAAGAAAGCTGAAAACCTGTAACCACTGACTTTTATAGTAGGAAAAACAAACACAACGGAAGTCAATAATTACAGTTTTCCAGCTTTCTGTAAACTCTATTATTTTTTGTTTAACAGAGGAAGGAAACTCAGACAGGTTTGAAACAAGAACGAAATTACATTTTATTCTCTCTCTCTTTTTGTTCTTGTTAGGTTCTACCTAATATAGTAGTTAATTATTATTACCAGGTAATTGGTGGTTCATTTTTCTGTGGTTCCTGATAAATCATGGAATAACCTGAAGGACGGTCAGCGTAAATCCCTCTACTGTTCTGATTTGCCGTTAATTAGGCATGCCTTATAGTCAAGAGAATGGTACATTTTTCAAACCAGAATCTGGACCTCTGAATTCTGTATTCCCAGGATTAAAGAGCACATGGAAATTCTGCATTTGCACAGCATCATTGGACATTGGATAGGAGCGGCGTACAGCCTTTAGCAGACATATTCTTCATTGTGCTGAGATTGTATCCGTTTCTGAGAGCGATATAAGAGATCTTGAAATATTTAACATCCTGCAACCTTTGAGAATTTACAATAAATAATACATTTTTCATGGTTCTTTAGGAAGGCGGTGTTCAACCAGAATCACATTTGTATGGATGAAAGCAAGTGTCAAAAACAGCCTTGTAATTTAATAGCGATTTGGTACAGACGCATAACTTGACATCCGACAAGAAAAAGCTCAGGGTAAGACCTTAAGGGAGAGTCTATTGAGCTGCTAGATAAATGAGAACTGAATGCATTTATGCAGATGCAGGAAATAGTGCCGTCAGGAGAAGGAAGGGCACATGAATCACTTTTTTTTAAACAGTATGCATATGAATAAATACCTTGAAGTTCAATGCAACTTAAACTACTAAAGCATTAAAGTAATCTTCACGTCGTTTATTGTATTAAAAAATAATGAAACAGTGTAATCATTTAATCTATAATTGAACAGTCCATCAAATGAGTAATATATTCTCTAGAGACTTTTGTCACATTGAAAATCTATTTCCATCACCACTACTGGATAAGAAAACATGAGCTTGCATGCGTTGCTGAAACGTCCTCGTGGTGATTAGATATAGAGTGTGTAATCCTAGCATCTTTGTGGCAATGAGATCGTGAATCTTTTTGCACTAATTAGACCACAAGCATATTTATTGCACACAATTGATGCTCTACCAAGCATTTAGTATTGATCCATGTAACATGAAGTAGTGCAAATACAGAAAGAAAATTATGGCGCATGTTTAAGATCAATTCTTAGCAAACTGCTGGCAAAAAATGTGGTTTAAGCAAACTGTGAGCAATACGTTTATGCATTATTGGATATCATCCCGAATGCTTTTCAGTCAATAAATCATTGAACGGGAGGTATTGAATTGTTGGCGGCTTCACTTCCAATGCAAATTTTTGGCATTTCGACCCAGCAGGAACTGAACGTCTAAAGTGAGAGGGTCAGACTTTAAATATTAATGTTATTGTCTCTTCATTCTCTCCCATGTGAAGCCTGTTTATACTCTCTTATGCGATAGCATGCTTATCACTCTTTCCAGTGGGAGACGAGTCCTGACCGCAACATTAAGCCATCTGACTGCTGCACAACACACTTGTCATCTCAGTCTACCAGCAGCTTTCAGCTTCCACTGCAGTGTCATTTATTTATTTATTTATTTTTATGTCTAACTGTCCACATCTTTCCCATTAGTATGGGCATAGATAAATGAGGTAAGAGGTGTTAAGCCAAATGAATTGTTTTCTTTATGAATATATACATTTGTGTTGTGATAATGTTTAGAATACTGCAATATTTTTATACATATTAAATGCATGGATATTGTAATCCTCGTGTTTGAATTCAAATGTATTATCTTTATGTTCTTAAAGATGAAGGGTAACCAACCTCTCATTTTAATGAATGCTTGTTTTACAAAAGAGTTTAAATGAGCCAAAATACATTCATTCATTCATTTTCTTTTCGGCTTAGTCCCTTTATTAATCTGGGGTCGCCACAGCGGAATGAACCGCCAACTTATCCAGCATTTGTTTTACGCAGTGGATGCCCTTCCAGCTGCAACCCATCTCTGGAAAGCCAAAATACATTCACTGAGAAATGGCTAAAATAATAATCATTTTCAAAAGGGAGTCTAATCATTTATTCTGAGCACAGTATTTATATATTATTCTTTAAACATCTGGTCAAACAAAAATCTGTCAAAATATTTTCATGATCTGTTCGCTGAACTTGAAAACAGACTTGGCTTAAGAGGACTGTTATATTTTGACCACTGTATTTACCACTAGAATCTTGTACATCGCCTGTGGTGATTTGGTTCCGGTCACGGGGTTAGTTTAAGGTTGTTTGAACCACCTGCGGTTGATCTGGCCAGTGATGCAGTCAACATGATGTGAAAATCAACAACCAAATCAGAAACCTTTGAAGGGAAGGTTTACTACTGGTTAAATAATTAAATAAGGTAACATAGCAGGTGGGGCCTCACGGTTGTGCAGTGGGTAGCACAATCGCCTCAGAGCAAGAAGGTTGGTTGTTCAAGACTTGGCTGGGTCAGTTGTCATTTCTCTGTGGAGTTTGCATGTTCTCCCCTTGTTGGCGTGGGTTTCCTGGGTGCTCCAGTTTCCCCCACAAGTCCAAAGACGTGGTATAGGTGAATTGGGAATGCTAAATTGGCCACAGTGTTTGTGTTTGATTGAGTGTGTACAGTATGGATGTTTCCCAGTGATGGGTTGCAGCTGGAAGGGCATCCGCTGCGCAAAACAAATGCTGGATAGGTTGGCGGTTCATTCCGCTGTGGTGACCCCAGATAACAAAGGGACTAAGCTGACAAGAAAATGAATGAATGAATGAATGAACATAGAAGGTGCTATTGCATTTTAAAGCATCGAACAGTAAGCTAAAGCTTTTTAATTATTGATTGATGCCATTTAAACATAGTTTATTGATTTTTACTCCACTTTCTGTTCATCATTTGCGAGTCATTTAGTCCTCACAAAGGGAAATGGAGAAGCGCTTGACTCTGTGGGCAGGTGTTGTCATCCCATTTAAAGCCTATGGGTGTCAGCAGCTGTCTAGTAAAGTAAGATGGATGAGCCCCAAAGATGTTTACAACCACAAGCCCAATAAAAAAATATAAATAAATAAACATTGCGCGTGACTGAAAATATGGGAGCACATGATGGCAGATACTTTGAGAAACATGCAAAACATCCATCTTTATTTAGAATTATGAGTGGTCGTAGACAATGATGGTCAACTCCATTACTATTTAAGCTATGAGGCAGTCATTTTATTTAGGGGATATATGTCTCTCTTCATTTACTGATGTGGAGTTTTCCTCTAATGAAAAGAAATATATGTTAAAGAGTGGGAAAAAACAATAGCTATATTTAAATCGTTGTTAAATATTTAAATGTGCAGCACATCGCCTCCAGCATTCCTCCATGCTTTATAAGACACCTGAAAAAATATATCAATTGGTTAATAATGCAACATTAACTTGGCTTAATTAACGCACTGCTGTTTAGTTGTCGATATCAATCGGAATCCAACCGGCTGGGGAAAAAAATAGCATTGTGTTAGATTCTAACAGCGATGTTTACCGATCCTAGCTGGTCTTTTGTAAATAATCAGATAAAGAGAGCTGCTAAAATTAATGGCTGCAAATGAAGATGTCTAAGCTAGTAGTGTATTATTTGCAGAAATACACCATTGTTTCACATCATATTAACACGGTCAGGCTAGAATACGATCGGCGAGCGATCAGGTAATCATTCATTTGCTCTAACTTGTGACTGTTTTCCAGTTTCACATCTGCGGAGGTGCTGCTGGAGCTGTCCGTGGTGCTGAAACTACACAGGATCTCAGTTCACTGATGAAATCACTATACCCTGATGAATAGATGCCACATACACTTTTCCACATCCTTCGCCTCTGTTCCTCCAAAACAAATTTACATGTCAGATGGGACTGGCTTCTGATGCATTTGGAGCTCAACCAGTGTTTGTTTTGGAAAATGAGGGACGCGTGGTAAAGGAGGGCGCGCGCTGTGTAAGTGTGCGCGCGCGTTACAGGGATGACGATGACGGTGTTTGGGGAGCTGTGGGTGTCTTTAAGAGCTTCTTTCTGCTCACTGCTGTCAGGATAGAGAGGCACGAGCCACCGAAATACTCACGAGAGCAGAGAGACGCGAGAGTCCTGTTGGAAATACGTTTATCTTCATACACATCTAGGATATACTGTCATCGGGAAACCTGGAGAACATGCAGTTGCCAAAGTCACGGGCTTTCGCTGTCAGTCTGACGATCCTCTCCGTCCTCAGCTCGGCAATGTGCGGCAGTCAGTGTGAGTACCTGCAGTGCCGCGCAGCGTTTTGTTAAAAGTTGCTTTGGCTTGTGTTTTCTTTTGTTATACTGTTAATGATTTCGTACCAGTGACATTCGGAGTTGCTCGACCCGTATAATTATTGAAAAAAAGTGCAGGGATTTAAATGCAATTGTTAATATGAACTTTTGCCGGATCTGATGAAAGTGTAACAATCCACAATGAATGACTGGTGCATTCGCATTTTATTGCAATTTCTCCTGAGCATCTGCGGACAGGAGCAGGTGCGAGACAAAGCATTCAGATTTGGTCTCTGTATTAGAGAAACGGAAGCTCAAACAGGCAATTTTGATTAAATATGTGGAGACGCGATGATGTTGGAATATTTCTCAACGCATGCAACAATTTTTTAGTGCTTAATTTATATTGTCTTATCTCCTACAAATCATAAACCTATGTTATCTACTATATAATAAAATATCAGGTACTGTCAGGTACTGTTGTTAAATACAGAATATGTTCTACCTAATAGAGCTAATAAAATGCATTGCTAATTTTGGTATTATTTGATTGTGACAGTGAAGTATTTGCTCAAAATTAGCATTTAAAATTAAAAGCATATTTTCACTGTAAACATTTTAAAGGAACATCTGAATACAGTGGCAAATGTAAAATGTAGAAATATGTAAAGCTTCACTTTAATTGTTCAGTAACTTTTAGTCTATTAACTTTAGAAAGCACAGTATAAAGAAAAGTATGTTTTTCATATATCAAGTAGATGCATGTTTTCAAAAGGGCTACAACCTTCCCAATTTACTCAGACATGATATTTTGAGTCATTTTATCATGTATATCAGATTTCTATGACATTAAATCTGCTGATTCAAATGATATCACTCCTGTCAATTGGCATCTGTTATGCAATGCATCGTTCTTTAATTTTTTTAATTAAATATCTTGTGTGAAGAGAGTTGTGATGTAAATTCACCCTGTAGATCATTTGTAATCAGTTAAACTGATTGTTTTAGCTCCTCTTTGGTCTCGTCTATGCTCTTTTAATGCTGTGGCTATACTTCTGTGTGCCCCCAAAAAAACATTCCAACACACATTATTATATTTTCATTACTGTTGCTGACTGTCATTCCTGTGTGACAATCAGTAGCAGATGGGTTTGGTTAGAGTCCATCCCTAAGGCGTTCTCACTCTGAGTCTGTGCCTTCTCTGCTATAATTGCGTCAATCAGAGGAGCGAAGAACACCATTTCCAGCCTTTATCCTGTGCGTGCAACAAGAAGTACCTGCGGATTTACTAGACAATGATATATGTCATTTCTAAATGTTCAGAAACTGTGTGCATTGTCACATGATACCAACCAAATAACGTCCTAAGTCATTCATGGCTCAAGTTCTCATGAGATGCGATTTGTGGATCAGGATAAGCTAGATCAGATGAAGTGAATCTTCACTAATGACATGCAAAAGGATATTCTCTTATTTACCACAAGGGTACCAGTATAAAGCTGGAGATCCATCATGCCCTTGTCATCTGTGTCAGGTAACAGAGATAATGGTTGCTGCTGTCTCTCTCAGGAGCCCCTGGTTCTGCTCTCAAAGAGGGATAACAAGGGGATGTCCTTTCAGATCTGGTGTCTCTGGAAGAACAACTACATCCCTTTTACTGTGACCACTGGGACAGTGGAGGGTCCCAACATGACACGAGATGAAAGCTTTGTTTCACCTGGCTGGGGCAAACAGTGAATCAGAAAGTAACAGCTCAGTGTTTTCTGACAGTGGATATAGTTGGATTAAAATATCCAGCATTTTTTAACAGCAGAGATACTGGATGATTGACTCAAGTCATACAACGGTGTAGCTTTATAAAGTTTGCAAAGCACGATTCTGAATATATCGATATCTCAGCATCTAAAGAATGTCTTGTGCTGAATTTCACACTGCTCGAAAAGTTGGTAGTCCAGTAACCTCCATGAAGGAGAGTGAAATCAGTTGGCTGTGTTACATTAATCTCTGATGTCTTCAAAATGCCAATCTTGTGGATGCCTACAAAACATTTCTTGGTGTTTTTTTAGAAAAGGTTTCACAAGGAACTCTTTCTCTTAGTGAACGTTTTATACTAATAACAATTAACTATTAAAAATAACTTAATGTGCAATAGGAAGCTTCCTTTCTTTAGTTTCCCAACAAACCTTTCAATGAGTAGTTCTGCAGTCTATTAAAACCCATTTTATTCTAGTATATAAAGAGCCTTTTGTCCAAAGGAAAGGTACCATGGATGCCAATAAAGTAAATCAGCCACATTAAATTTAGTCTCGCTACCCTTTATATTCATAATTTGCAATAAACTTACAACCAAGAAGCTTAAATGATTTTTTTCTGTGTGTTTTAATTGATTGTATCATTTGCCATGCTTGATGGGATTATTGGTCATCACGGTTTTCAATCTTTTGTCTGTTTGCTCGATTTTTATGTTCTTCTTCTCATCGAACTTTGCTTCAAATCAAGCTTAATGTTGTGAATTGTGATTGACTTGATTGCTGGTTGGTTTGGTTAATGCATTTTAATGCTTTAACAAAGACTTTTAAAATGTTGCTGTCATAACAAATGGGGAAAATTGCTTTGAAATGTTGAAAAAGTGACATCTTGAATTAAGATTAATCAAACTGAACTGTAAAAAATAAAAATGTAAGCCAGTGACTTGGTTCTATTTATAGGTTGCCGACTGGAGAAGCAGATATAAATGCAGACAGATTATAACAAAGGCTTCATAGAACTAGACTGAAGAAGTTCAACATATATCACAAGTAGAACTTTCCCCAGAGTATTTTATGACATTTGATTCTTAAGATTCAGAGGTCTAATAACGTTATATACATTCATTTATACAGCAATTCAGTTAGGAATAAATGAAAATAAAATTGTTAATTGTTAAAATCATGCAGCATGATCGGTTGACACAGCCACTCATCTGTAAACGGCAAACACTGAAAGTTTTGTCCAGATTTCAGTCTTTGACGTTTGACTTCAAGCTTGAAGTGCAAAATGTGTGCATTGACCCAAACAGGACACAGATATTTATTCAGTTTGAACGCATGTCAGAGAGCTGTTGTCTTACAAGCAGACTGATTTAACATTCCAAATACAACTCCCCTCTCAGTGGGGAACAGCGGAGTCTTGTTGGGCATTAGCATGATAGAGTCATTTATTTCAACTTTCTTATGAGGTCAAACGCGGGAGGCTTTTTAAGGGAGATCTCCTGTGGAGCTGACCAGATTTCCTGTGGGCATTCAGGGGGGAGGAATCTTTAGAGTAGTTATTGCAGTTTCCAGTGTAATAGTTTGGCACTAGAGTTAAATAGGTTAGAAAGAACATACAAACATATATGCACGTGTGTGTGGGTATTAAAGGGGACCTATTATGCAAAAATCACTTTTATAAGTCTGTAAGTATAACCAGCTTCTTGTGATAAAAATATTATTTACATTTTTTATAATCACACTTTTTTTAATAATCGCAAAAAAAAAAATAAGTCTGCTGAAACACTGTGATTGGCATTCTCCCATTGTACTTTTCATCACAGGGGGAAACCCCCACCCATTAATGACAATCTATCACTCATTAGTATAGGACCTAAGTCTTATTACGTATATCTAAAACGTAGCCCTGTAAACATTTCTGGAGATTGTGAATTATGTAGCCAGAAGTATGTATAACTGCATTTCATCTTTAAAGCGAATGCTACAGGGGGGTATGATGCCATTCCTTTTCGCACTTACCAGCTGACCGCTTACCTTCATATGAACAGCTTTCCCACTGTTACCAGTTTTTCCAGTTAGCTCGCCATTGACGTTGGCGGACATGAGACACAGAGAGGAATTAACCACAAAGACGGGGTTCGAGCCTGGCAAAGAACGGTTCCAGAAAGCGGGTAAGCCAAAAAAAAAAAGCCAAAAAAATTAAAATAAACAAGTAAATAACAGGGTGAGAATGTGGTAAAATATGAAACCTGGTAAAAATCAGGGGGCTTTTCTTTTTCTGGATTGCTTTTTAAAACTGGGTTTTATGGTTGCATGGGTTTAGAGAAGTGAGTGGGCTGGTCAATCGCTACTTTTGAAAACACTATTGGTTGGGTTTAGGGAAGGAGTAGGGTGGGTCAGTCGGTCAGTCAGTCATTCATTCAGTCAGTCAGTCGACAGCACCCTCTAGTGGATTTACGTGAGAAAAGCAGACACGAATACCACTCAGAGAGAAATTTGATATCTGAAAAAGCATACACTGTGGCCTCTGGTGGATTCGCGAAAACAAGCGCTGCAAATAAAAAAGTAGCTCCTGGGACATATTTGACGCTCTCCAGAAATGTATTTAGCAGCATGTTTTCAGAATGAGCCTGACTTTGCATTTGTAGCTCCGCCCTCTTTTGAAAAAGCTCATTTGAATTTAAAGTGACAGTCTTCAAAACGGCACAATTAAGGTCAAAGAATAAAAGGGGCGGTTTCAAATGGTTATAAAACATTTGTGAGGATGTTCACATACACACTCTAAGGACATCAGGCTTATTTTACGTCTTGTAAATAGAGGCATAATAGGTCCCTTTTAAAGAATATATTGTGCTAAAAGAAGAACTAAAAGGAAAAGTGAGAAAATGTCATTAATAGCACATAATATAAATCACCTTCAAAGAGTAGAGGTGGTAAAGAGCATTGACAGTATTGTCCATATTGTGAAGTTGACTTCATCTCCGTGCTGATTTATGCTGTGTGGGAGTCAGAGCATGAAAATATTGATTAATCAAGGCTGTATTCAGCCTAAATCGCTGCATCCCTTGCTTCACATCTGCAGAGGGAGATACATGCAGCAGAATGAGACAGATTTTGCTGAATTTCTGATGCTGACAATGTAGTGGTGACAATTTTTATTGCAGGTTAGTGGATAGTCAGCAGATTTATATATCTGTGCATATTCCATTTAAAATCTGTGTTTGGCCTTTAATGCTGACTTTGACGCACATGTGCTCTGTCTGCAATTGTTTTCTAATGACACTAATCACAGCCTTAGTAATTATGGCATGCAAACATCACAGTGGAGATTATTGTAGATCATGAGTGTATGATCTATCACTGATCTGAAAAAAGCTGTATCTAGTTAAGCTGCGACCTCTTAGGCGGTCAACATTTCGGTCATTCAGTAAGAGTTGGATTCACTCATTTATTATGATTAGACAGAGAGCATTTTTGGATCATGAATCATTGTAGCTGTTTTGGTGCAAAAATGATCTGCGTTTACAGGTAGACTGCTGTCTTAGCCCATTTAATTTCTATGATCCTAAAGAAGTGGACAGTAGTCACAGAATCGAGTCACAAAAGAGATGATTTGAAAGATAAAGTCTAGATGAATAAAAAAAAAAAATAAAGCTGAACACTTAAATCACAATATCAACTAGTTTCTGTCAATACTAAAAAAATGGCAAAAAATGACTTAAAAGACGTGGTCTGAATCTTTCTTTGTGAATAAATGGTGTGGTTTAGATTTCTTCACATATTAATGAAAGCACATGACACTTTTAGCATCTTCACCAGCATTTCATTATTTTATTCTAGTAATACTATTGTCATATCATACACTGACACAAAAACTCATCAGAATAAAAGTTTGGTTCAACCTGATGAAATTAGGACAAATAAACTACTATATTACAGAATTTACACAGTTGCACTACTAGTAGTAGTAGATAATAGTAATTTAAATAATAATAATAATAATAATAATAATAATAATAATCATCATCATCATAATAATAATAATAATAATAAAAATAATAATAATAATAATAATATTAATGGGTGACTCAATAGGTGACATGGTGGCTCAATGGTTAGCACTGTAGCCTCACAGTAAGAAGGTCACTGATTCAAGTCCCAGCTGGGCCAGTTGGCATTTCTGTGTGGAGTTTGCATGTTCTCCTTGTGTTGGTTTCCTCCGGGTGCTCTGGTTTCCCTCACAGACCAAATACATGCGCTATAGGTGAATTGAATAAAATAAATTGTCCATCGTGTATGTGTGTAAATGCTAGAGTGTATGGGAGTTCCCAGTTCTTGGTTGCAGCTGGAAGCACATCCGGTGTTTAAAATATATGCTGGATAATTGTCGGTTAATTCCGCTGTGGCGACCCCTGATGAATAAGCTGAAGGAGAATGAATAATAATAATAATAATAACACAAAGCCTCATAGTTCAGTTAGCATGTGTCTTTCTTTTGTTCTGTAAGTGAAAATCTGTCATGCTGTTGCTATAGCTCTCCTTCCTGCAGTGTAAACACACAGAAATATATCACATATGCCCAGGAGTTAAATTAGAGCCTGTTCTCTTCTTCTTTTTTTATTTTTTACTTATTTTAGAGTATGGCTCATGAGAGACAAAATTATTTATGTAGCGTTTTCTCTCAAAATGTTTTTTGAGAGCATTAGCATATGTAATATATCTTCAGGGAAAGTTAAACACTCGAAAAAAAAATTTAATTCAAGCAAGAACATAAAAAAGAAGATCAAATGTTGTTATTATATATTTCAAGAGTTCACACTTAGCTGATGATTGATTATAAAGCTAGTTTGGCATGCTGTCCCGGGAGAGAGCCCTAAGCTCATAAGATCCTCGAGCTCGGAGCTCCCTACCATTTGCAAAGTGAGAGGGGAGTTTGAGCGCAGGTAGATCTCGAGAACTCCCCTGCTGTAGTAGCTAATGAACAGATAGTGATTGCTCTGAAGAGATAACTACTTACTTGGAGCATGTCAATGGTGCCGATTTGGATTAATCAATTAACTTCAGTTGCATGTTTTTGAGTGGAGGGAGGAAACCCAGGAACTGGGGGGAAACCCACGTGAGCGGTGGGAGAACGAGTAAACTCTGCACAGAAACGTCAGCTGGCTTGGTAAGGACTAGAACCAGTGACGTTCTTGCTGTGAGGCAACAGTGCTAACCACTGGGCCACTGTTCTACCCATCTAGGAAGGGAGGAGGAGTAGGGGTAGAAGCGGGGATTCTTCAAAATGAAGATGGCTGTGATATGGAACTTAGAGTATTTATAAGTGGCAGAGAATCATCTGATTAGTGAATCATAAATTGTATAATGCGGGACTGGCTGCAAGCAATCATAAAATCATAAGCACGTGATCCTCTCGTAATGAGTTTATGTACTTCACGTATATATATATATATATATATATATATATAT
>CAIGQQ010025181.1:13699-44805 GCA_903798035.1 Danio albolineatus
TGATGATTTAATCTGGCTGAGGTCATCCAGAGCAAAATCTTACTTAAATGTAAAGCATGAAATAGCTACTCTAACTGGACGGAAACACTTTTGGACTGATGCTTTGAAAACTGTCTTAATTGTCAGATTGAGAAAAGCACAAACAAGCAGCAAGAACACAACTCTGGCCTCTCATTACTTGTTTGCTTTCATCTGAAATCTTTTGATGATAGAATCTGAAAAATGATAGAAGATTTTGCACTCTATTGGGAGGATAACACTGTTGCTGGTCTAGATTAATTTGTATGTAAATGTGTTATGTGAAATGCACATTAGATGGTGCTTTGCATTGCTCCACAACTCTTGAAAATATTTTCAGATTATAAAATCTATGATAACCCATGCAATCAGCATATTTTCATGCACATTCAGTAATCTTCTCTTCAGTTAAAAAATGATTTACATGCAGATAATGTATAGAAAAGCAGTCATGAATATGCAGCTTGTCAGAGGAAAGCTAGTTGGTATTTCATCTGCTTTGTGATGGCAGTGCATCAGTATGTCTGCAGCACATTCATGTTCAAGGAATAGAAATGTCATTTTACAGCAATGTCTAAGTCTGAGTGTTAACCCAGAATTGTAATAGCACATTTTTTGATTTTGACATATTTTAAAAAGGAATTTATTCCTCTGATGGAAAAGCTGAATTTAATCAGCATCATTACTTCAGCTTTCAAACAATCCTTCAAACAATCCTTCAGGAGTCAATCTGTAATATAAATATAACTACTTGAAACAATTACAGCTTAAAACAGTTCTGCTTGCTTATATAAATGTTTGCACTTTCAAAAACTTTCATTTATTTGAAATACAGATCTTTTGTAAGATTGTAAATGTACTTACTGTCACTTTTATACTCTATATTTTTGGTTAACATAAGCAATAAATTATTTTAAATACTTAGTGTATGTTATTTATTGTATATTATAATTTAATTGACTGTACTGAAGTGTGTTTAAAGTCAGTGTGGGTGTTTTAACAAACTGAGATGCTGTTGTGTTAAACAGTATGCTTATAAGGCCTGTGCACTGTCTGAACTATTAATATGCTGCTTTATTGCTGCACTCTCTGATGATCTCTTTTACCCATCACCAAATTCAATATGGAAGATTACATAAACAGGCTCTGAAACTTTGTGATTTTGTTCTACAAAGTAAGGCTCCTGTGTGCCATGTCAAATTATTTGACCTCTCCCTGTTAACACCTCTGAATTCTGTCCTGCAATCCACAGTGTGTCACACTGAAGATATTAAACTTTGATGCAGTAACATTAACATGCTCTTTGAAGGCACACGTTTTTTATTAACTGCTTCTTTAAACATGACATTTTGTGGTAGACAGACAGAAATTCTGTTTCCTGTAATATGTACCGTACTCAAATAATCAAAATTTTATAGTATTCTGAAATGAGTGAAAAGCAGCACATCAGCAAAAGTAAAACTTACACACTTATTCTTCTGCCTATTTCCCCCATCGTGAACCAAATTCTAGCCAAGCTTGTGACATTTCCATGAGCCAGCTGGGGGGCAAAGCATGTGCCCCACCATCTGGGCTGATGGGATGGAAACGGCCCAACTGTCATTGTCCTGTAGCAGCAGACACGCTTCCCCTGATGTGAGATTCACCAGAAGCTCACAGGACAATAACCTCAGGCATTCCCTCACTCTGTCCAACATAACAGGTTAACAGTGGTTTAGCCCTGGGACTGTTGTCAAGATTCCTAATTTCAGACTCGAAAATGGCAAATGGCAGGATCAGTAGCAAGTGTGAAATTAAAGAGATAGTTCATACAAAAATGAAAAGCAGCTGTTAAAGGTGCAGTATGTAGGACTGAGTTTTGTATTGTTGCCAGATTGACTACACCAATGGGAGTGAGGGTGCCGGATGATCAAACCTTTTGATGCTCAAAGTTTACGTTTCTAATATTTGTATTGTTTGCAAATTATGTAGATTTTATTACTTTGAGTCTGTTTCATTTCGGAGGCTGCTACTTAGCATATTTCTTAAATATGCTTATGATGGTATTTTATTAATATAGAAGAGTCAGAAATGTACATACAGCACCTTTAATTTTCTCATCCCAGGCCATTCAAGATCTAAAAGAAGCTGTATGCAAGTTTTTGACTGTTCTTGAAAAGTATGTAGAGGATTTTTCACTGAAACTGTAGTCCTTTCTGATTTTTAAATCACAAGTTAATGTCATTTTTTAGAGTAAAAAAACAGACATTATTAATGTCTTGAAACAATAAAAATGTGCAAAGAAAATACATTCATAGCCTCAGTAAACGGTCCTTAGGGTTAATGACAGTCTGAAGCACAATCTTCTTGACAAATAAATAAACTGCAAATATTTATTTAAAGGTGACCTATCTATTTAAATCACTTGGCTAATAAATAACCTTTATCGAATATGAAATCTTTGAAAGTGTAGAGTTCTGAATTTTGTGCCCATATGTACAACACAGGATATCATAAATCATGATCTTTGGCCTAGTGGTTAGTGTCTCTACTTCATGTTGCTGTGATATTTGCTCTCTCTCTATCTCTCGTGCTCTAATGCTTGATGTTGCCTTCTAGCTGTTTTTTTTCATTCTTGGGTTTTCATGCTCAGTGTTTATTGGAGAAAAAGGCCAGTCTTGCCATCAAAAGGTCTGTGCTTCAAAACAGGAGACCGGATTGAATCCTGTCACATATCCCTGAGCTACTTTCTGTGTTAAGCCTCCACGTTCCATTCATTTATGTTTCAAAGCTTCTTTAAAAGCATGCCAGTATCCTCATTTAATCGCATATACCACAACTATCAGTTGTGTTCAAAAATCCATCTTTTCACAATCCAGTTTTTCATGTCCTGCATTATAACCGAGTTAAAATTTCTAATCGTCTTGTCTCTTTTGCATTCCAAACACAGCACACCTACCTGAAACATCTGATTTTATTTTCACAAATATAGAGAACGGAAGCTGGTTTTTCTTTTTTTTTCTTTTTTGATGGGAGACAGAAAGCAATTTGTTGGCATTATTGAGTTGGATCTCTTTGTAGAGCCATGTTTGTTTTGCTGAAGTGCGAGCTGCCTAATTAGGGAGCGAATCATGCCAATCTCCCATACAGATACGTGCATTCAGAGGCCACAGTATAAGCAGCCAAAACCAAACACGTCTCACAGCCGTGGAAAGTGGGAAAATGACAAGAGACATTCATCAAAATCTATTCAAAGTTACCAAAAATTATGTTTTAATTCAATTAGCAAAGCTGGATAGTATGTTCATATTCAACACCCATAGTAAACAACAATAATAAAATAAGTCGAGAAAGTCCTTCTGAAGTTATCAGGCTACGTGTATATTCAAAGGTGCCTTACAAAATTCAATGAGCTCACGATAACAATGGAGATAGGATCAAAATTATAATAACAATTTTATTAAGACACTTCAAAAATAATGAGTTTTAGACAAATAAAATGCATAATTAAACTATTTAAGATGAGTTTTTAGCATTTAGTACTTTTTTAAATAATTTCTTTCAATTCTTGTTATATTATTTTAGTTTTTTATTGGCATTCTGTAAATGCTTCTGATCATTTGTCACATTATTCCGTGTGTGCTTCTGATTTTTGCTATATCACTTGAGTGATGAACTACAGACTGTGTATATAAATCAATATTTTTCATTTTCTGAGGTAGCCACAATAGATAATGCAAAAGTAGCCTGTAAATTGATTTTGAAGACATAGGTCCAGGTGTATTAAACGGGGCGGATAGGTGCAAGAGTGCAATACCATCAAACGCTGATGGAAGCGATACGTTTAGTACTTGTTCTTCATCCTTTTTGCCTAGAGCAGCACATAAACCAGTACAAATAAGCCATCAAGCAGAGCCAATGGCCAATGATGTTAAGTTGCATGTGGCATATGTTAAATTTTGAGATTTGGATAGGGTAACTGAAATTATGTTGAAATTATGTTGGTATTTGGGCTCCTTACACAGACTTGGCAACTCTGTCCTGTAATGTTTTAGACCTGTGTTTCTCAACTGGTAGGTCGCGACCCAAAAGTGGGTCGCGGGAACATTTTTAGTGGGTCGCGGAGTGTGTGTAAAACATAAATTTTAAACTTATTTTGCTCATACCGGACTTTAATTTTGAAATGCGTGCATTTTTACCGTGTAATATTTCTATAATTTGATATATTTTGTCAAATGACAGCAATAAAAAAAAATTATTTGTAAGCCTTTGTGATTTTCTTATGATTTATCTGTCACTACTTGTGTATGTTAACAAATAAATACAAATTAATTAATTATAATTCCTAAAATTATAATATAGTTCCTAAAAATTTGGGTCGCGGCTTGATGACCATGTAAAAATGTGGGTCCCATGGCCAAACCAGTTGAGAACCACTGTTTTAGACAATATTGCATTTAGGTTTAGTGGTTTTAACAAAACAAAACAAGCCCAAAAACAATTAGAGACCCATGGAGACCATTACAGTTTTCATTTAAACCAATATACTTCCCCGTTATAGCCATTAAAATATTACAAGTTATACATTGTGGGGTTTTTTCAGCAGTACCTGCGCTTGAAGTGAAGTTCACAAATATAATATGTACTGTAAATGTTGTTTTGCGCTAAAACGGTGATATATTTAAGTAATTAACAGTAAAAAACAAAAAAATAAAACAGGCAAAATGTTGGACTCCTTTATCCACTCAACTGTTGAAAATGTAATTATAGTGGAGGACCGAGGCCTTCAGGCTCTAATGATGAATGACAAAATAACCTTATAAAGCCCATTGTGCACACTTACATACTCTGGAAGAGCATAGTGTGTCATTTTGTGTCAACTCAAATTTATGACTACCAGTAACCAGAATGCCAGTGACAGAAAAATAAGCTGTGATCTCTTCAAATGTTCATAATGTGTGATTTCATCCATCAAAATATCAATGCTAACTGACAAGCTTTGAAACATCAGTAATGAGTGGAGCATTTAATCTGCATGGAGACCACAAAACTGACCGGAGGAGCTTCAGTGGACTGATTCTGTGACTAGATCTAAACCATCAAATTATACATGACTCAAATCTGCATCTCTGAATTTAACAAAACCTCACGTGATATCCTGCTAAAGTATGTGTAGAGCAGCTGTCTTGCACTGTGGAATGTGACAGACAGCCATTCTCCAGTAGGCATATGGTTTTGTGCACATAGGAGACTTACCAAAAAAAAAGCATTAGTGCATACAAAAAATGAACAGTTGTGCGATTTAAAATTTAAAATTTTAATCATTTTAAATGCCATTTAATGTTAATAACCTTTACGCTCTCAAACAAATTTATTTAATTATGCATTAATCACATTGTTTCAACTTATTTTCAGCAAATGGAATCATAAAAAAAAGATTATTTTGAACCAATGATGTCAAATCACTTTTATTTGAACCATATTGTGAATTAATCTTGCCTGGATCACAACTTACTCTTGTGGTGCCAATTAATCTCAATCGCTTCATTTTGAAAAATGGAATTTTGTGTCATTCAAACTTAACAAATGCTTTAATGATGCTGACTGTCGAAAGAGATTAACATTAGCACAGTAATGGTTCACTGAATGAAGCAACAATCACTGATATTGTTAATAGAGCTGTCAACCATCAAAGCATGTATGCTACTCTTCTGCCAAAACTCCAAAACTTACTTCTAAATCTTCAAACTAATTGAAGATTAAGCTTTAACAAATCTTTCTCAAGATTACTTGTATTGTCAACATTTTCCCCTCTCGATGTAATTTCTCGCAAAGCATGTTGAAAACTATACATCTACTATCCCATTACACCAAAACAATTCATTCATGTTGTCCCAACACAAAACTGTCAAGCCAACTTTTTTTTACTAATGTAAGCAGACTGAACATAAACTCTCCGAAAGAGTTCATAAGAATGGGGTATATGCACACGAACTTTTAATTTCAGTCAGCCGGCTGTCTTTCCATTACAAAGTCGCCACGTTTAAGGTCTGATTTCTTTAAAAATCAGTGATCTTCACTGCCTGATAGATATACGATATGAAGTGGGTCTCAGACTGGACAAGAAGCACTGCGTTAAATTCCATTTTGCCCCGCCATGTCTTTAAAATGTATGATATCGTACTGACGGCGCTAGTGGTCACACAGTCTTTCATCTTGTTTTACGCTTAAACAAATAAATGAATGCTCAAGTCTATTTAACTGAAGGTATTTTAATTACGTTACAACATTGATGTTGTAAAAGGAGTCTCATGAAATTTAAAATAATCACATTAAGCTTTCACCAGAAGTTTATCATTGGCTGAATTACACTACAGTAGCTCTGCATACAGCCCATTACATAATTTTAATCTTTTTTTTTTTTCTTTTTTTTGATTGTGTGTATGAATGTAAAACTATTTATGGATTGAAATACAGGCCTAATAGATGTATTATTTTACATGTGTTATTTGGCAATAGAAGTAATTATTATGATTAGAAAGTTTCATAAGAAATGTCACTGTTTTCAAGGTAATCACTACATGGCTACAATGTTGGTCCAGGAAAAAGGTGAGTGGCCGATCCATGTGCATTAGTTTATTTAAAATGAAACAAAAACAAAAAGCAAGGGTTAGAACAAAACAGAACAAAAACCAAGGAAGACAGTCCAAGACAGTCCACCAAAGTACAGACATCGACAACATGCAAACAAACCCAGACTGTATCACAGGGAAATATGTAGTGTGTGATAATGAGCTGCGGGCATAGTGTGATCAAAGTTTAGGAACATCAGCTGTATGTTGCAGAGGATCATGGGTAGTGTAGTTGGGATGAGTGGCAGATGTGATGTGTAGAGTGCCCTCTTGTGTGTCTGGTGGATCACGTTCAGCTCATTAGATAACGTATATCTTATGAGGATTTAGACCCAGCTCCTCTGCAAATTTAAAAACTACACCACTAGACCATGATGGCTCACAGTCATATAGGAAGAAGTGGCAAAAATGTCACTGATGCTCAGAGACCCTACAAAAGTAGGTGCATGACACCCCTGGGCATATTCCATAGAAAACTATTATTCACTGTCTTATGAAAATCATTTTATATCCAATTACTGAAGAAAAATTGCACGAAATATGTTTTTATATGATCTTGTTTGCAATGTATTGCACTACACTTCAGGGAGGTTCAGGGAGTATTCAACCTGGCCCTGTATTTAAAAAAAAATCCTCTGATGTGTGAAATACTGGGTCGGTCTGTCTGCCTTTAATTACGAGCAGTGGTGCACTCAGGGTGTAACATGCTGTTTTACATCCATAGCTTGAGTCTCATCAACAGCTTGGGTGATGCTAAAAATTAACTTGGCCAGGTTTCCTGGTGGGTGACCTTCTCTCCATCAATTTAGCGGTTGTCTTGGCAATGTGGACCCTATAGTTTTTCTGGCAAATATGCACAGAATTAGCAGAATTGCCTACCAGAATGTTTCACATAATACACAGTGCACTGCGGGATGATTGTCTTGCTGATATGATTTCTAGCAGCTGTGTGTTGAGGAGATGATTAAAGGAAGCTAGCCATTATCACTGACTTTGAAAGAAGGGTTAATGTTTCTTAGGCTTGGTCACACTTTGTATTTAAGCTCATCGAAGAGAATAATGCAGCAAGGCACTGAGCGATGTTTCTATTAGGCTTCATGATGCATATCTGTCACAAAAAGAGTTCCTGGCCAATCTGCTTGAGAAGGTCAAGCTCTCATATGGTTTGTCTTTGGAAGAGTATCGTCATGCTGACTGCTGGGCCAACAAATCCCCATGCAGAGCTCCTGCTTTAGGACATTACTCACGTTTCCAGAAAGTGACCACACACACATACACGGCACTAATGACAGTCCTCACACCACTGCTGAAGGGAAAAACATCTTTGTGCTGTTTGGACCTGGTTTAGATGGGCAATGCTGTTTTGTTTCTGGCACAAACTTGCACAAGCTGTTACTGGAATAAAATAATGTCTGTTACTGGCACAGACTGGTTAAGCTGGCTATTGTTACAGGTAGATCATTTCTACTCATGTAGCCATGCCAAAACCAGTGTGAAAGTGGCCAAAACATAAGGCCATCAAGACCATTTTCATTATTGGGGTAAAAAAAGGACCTAAGCTGCTGTTACTTTAATTGTTGGTGGCGCTAACAGTATTTTGCAGACACCAGCAAAAAAATCTCAAGTATCCTTCCCTGGTCACTTCAGAAAATCTAGTGTGTGCATATAAAATTGATTTTTGCAATTGCTCTTTTTTACTAGTATCATGCACACACAATTTTTTTTTTCGAAATGTGAACTCACACTCAAAAGCATTTTATGGGCTATTATGTAAAATGCTGATATCTCATACATATTTTTTTATTATTCCAGTTTTGTTTTTCTTTGTGTGACATGTTAATTGTGTAAATATCATGCGATCAGGGTAATTTAGCAGTTAATTTGGAATACAGTTGTAGAAAAATCTACATCAACATTTTTAGTTTCACAAGTGATATATTTATTTGACAAAAAAAAAATAATAATACAGGCACATAAAGAACAGCAGTTTAGTCAAATAATTCTACAATTTTAAATAACTGTTGAATGTTTTAATGTATTTTAAACTGTCATTTATTTCTGTCATGGAACAGCATCAGTACTCCAGTCTTTATTTCTGGCCCTTCAGGTTGATGAGATGCTAATCTGGTGCTAAAGAAACATTTCTTATTATTAAAATCAGTGCATTGTTGAAAACATTGTTGAATATTTTAGTAAAAAAAGGAAAATTTTGTAATAAAAAAAAGGTTCTTTGATATCTACAAGAGTCCAAAGAACAGCATTTGTTTACAACAGAAATGTTGTGTAATATAATTCAATTCAAATGTCACCTTTATGCTGAATTAAAAT
The DNA here is from genome assembly GCA_903798035.1 of Danio albolineatus. NCBI lineage: Eukaryota > Metazoa > Chordata > Actinopteri > Cypriniformes > Danionidae > Danio > Danio albolineatus. The sequence goes on from CAIGQQ010025181.1 coordinate 22,657, forward strand.
ATTACTTATTTAAAAATGACCTCAAACTTTTGAATCATAACTGACCAGCAAAATGCTGGTGAATGCAAACGGAAAAATGAAACTTTTAGCTATACTACTCTGGATTTTTGGATTGTTCAGTGATAACATCAGTAAATGTGGCTCATGTAAACTCATTGACTGCAATGGCTGAAGAGAATACCTGAGCTGTTAGCTTTGCATTATTTAATGTACTACGGTTCAAAACTTACAATTTTCTCTTCAGTGTTTGGACTCTGGGGTGCCACTGTGGCGTAGTGGGTAGCACGATTGCCTCACAGCAAGAAGGTCACTAGATCGAGCCTCGGCTGGGTCAGTTGGCATTTCTGTGTGGAGTTTGCATGTTCTCCCTGTGGTAGCGTGGGTTTCCTCCGGGTGCTCCAGTTTCCCCCACAAGTCCCAACACATGTCGTATAGGTGAATTGGGTAGGCTAAATTGTTCATAGTGTATGAGTGTTAATGAGTGTACTGTATATGGATATTTCCCAGAGATGGGTTGCAGCTGGAAGGGCATCCGCTGCGTAAAAACCTATGCTGGATAAGTTAGCAGTTCATTCTGCTGTGGCAACCCCAGATTAATAAAGGGACTAAGCCAAAAAAGAAAATGAATGAATGAACGAATGAATGTTTGGACTCTCAGTAGTAATTATTAAATCACACTAAACTGAGCTAAACTGAACTTCAACCCTGAAAACTGGACTGACACTATTTCAATTTACTATAATCTTCTATGTGATGCTGCTTTGACACAATCTACATTTACAGAAATAAAGGTGAATTGAACTGAATTGAACAATTGAAAAGAAGAAGCACTCTTACGTTGACGTACCCCTCCTGACATTTAACTTGTGTTTCAGTGCTGAGACTGAGTGTGCAAGTCATGGGCTCTGACCATAATCACCATTATTGGTGTCCAAAACCATAGTGGACATTCTGATTTGCGCTCAATCAATCTAATTAAGTGTACCCATGAAGACTCAACAGCTAGAAATACCCATAAATCCCTGCACTGTGAGAATAAATTTCCACGTCTGACCACAACATGGCGTCCACAGCAGATTCCTATTATAGTGAGTTTCAAAATAAAATATTATTTAAATTATTCAAATTCCTCCTGGTGCTCCTGTTTTCCCCACAGTCCAAAGGCATGTGCTGTAGGTGAATAGGATAAACAAAATTTGCTGTAGTGTATGTGTGTGAGTTCTTTGTAGTAGAATAGTTTGTAATAGAAAGTGTTAAATAACTATCACAGGGGGTGACCAAGAAGCTTAACATCCAATCGGTCTGAGATGTTTATCAACCAGCAAAGCACAAACACAAACGGCATCCATTCTGCTTCACTGAGTGCTCAAATTTACTCACTCCTTTTCATTCACTCTTACAAGTGAACCATATTAGTGTCTAACGTAGGAAATAGTGACTGGATATAGAGGGCGATTTGGGCAGCAGCATTAGTCCTCGGCTACTATAGATGTACAGTAAACAAACAGTCAGTACTTGTGATGACCGAATACTGACTCACTTTATTTTTGTTAAAGAGTGTTGACCTTTTGTCTACACTGAATGCTCACGAAGGTCAAAAGACTGGTACAGTTAGATGCACTCAGACACTTTATGACATGCTGGCGACCACAAGTGCCCTCGTTAATCTGCTGACAATTGTGAAACATAATTAATGCAGCCAGCATCTGTTTGGGCTGCAGTCTGTGACAGTGGGAGTCAATGATGTTAAAGATGGATGACTCGCACTAGACCAGTGCTGATAGAATCACATATTGAGAGCTTTCATTTCCCAGCAAGTGTAGGAGTGAGAAAGCTATTTCTGCTTATCATAGAGAGCAGGGTAATACAATTACGCTGATACCAAATACATATTATCAAAGAGGAACGGTTTCTTACAATTAATCTTTTGCTAACACAAATACACAAGCTGCAGAACAAAAACAAAAATCACTTGAGCTTAATGAAAATGATCGGTCTGTGGTGATTAGAAGAGAAATGTTAGGAGATGTGCTGAATTACCACTAACATGGAAATGAAGATGTAAGCTGAAAGTGCTTGACTTGAATTACAGAGCGTTTGATTCGCACATGCATTTACCTTGCGCATTCCCTCTTGTTTTTGTCAAAATGTAAACACTCAAGTGTCAAAGCAGCATGCACACTGAATAGAAAATGTGCTTTCAGTCTGCACGTAAATACTTGTCCTGCTCTGGTGGTATAGTTAATATTCACATGGCTTCTTGCATTTATAAGGCAAAGAAATCTGACAATTTACTAATAAAAAGCTGACTCTCAAACAAGCTGCACTGTAGTGCTCACCCCAGCTGTTGTCTGCCTCTCTGTCTACCTCTTCATGTTGTGCTAGGACATTCAGCTGAACCATTTGTACAGTTTATGCTAATGCACATATTGTACACAGAAATGATTTAATAACTTGATTCATTGTACAGTTCTACCTTTTGGATCTAAAGTTTTTTATTGTTTGTTTTACTTAGAAGCGTGTAAACATTCCTCAAGTTTGACACTCTCACAGTAATTGACATTTAAAACCATAGTAAAAATCTAGCTCTTAAATCAGTAGTGTTTACATTTATTAAGAAAAGAGTCAATTGATCAAAACTGATGCCATAAATGATGTGACAATGGGCTGTACAGTATGCACGACACGTGTTTTTTAGCCACTGATAAACAACAAGGGAAAGGTTTATATGACTATTTTTAATTTCATAAGGTTTCTTTTACAGCATCGATAATGTACCTTAATAAAACAGAGTATGAAAGAAATAAGTATAAAAATAATAAAACATCGTATGTTAAACTATGGGTGTCACAGTGGCGCAGTGGGTAGCACAGTGGCCTCACAGCAAGAAGGTTGCTGGTTAAAGCCTCGGCTAGGTCAGTTGACATTTCAGTGTGGACGTTCTCCCCGTGTTGGTGTGGGTTTCTTCCGGGTGCTCCGGTTTCCCCCACTGTTTAAAGGCATGTGCTATACATTGTGTATGGATGTTTCCCAGTGAATAGGTTGCAGCCTTAAGGGCATCCACTGCATAAAACATACGCTGTATAAGCTGGTGGTTCATTCTGCTGTGGCAACCCCCGATTAATAAAGGGACTAAGCCAAAAAAAAAAAAAAAAATGAATGAATGAATGTTAAACTGTGTAGACTTAAGCGTTCATTTAGCTGTTCATGCATAAACGAGATGAAATTATTTTTAAATGCAAGTGGCAACAGGAGCAGCAGGCGAGTTTAGAAACTTCAATGAAAATGCTAAATGGTAAAATAAATTTCTGTATTTTAAAAACCTGGCATTCAAAAATATAGTTTAAAGGGCACATATTTGACCCTTTTTTATATTTAATATAAGTATTTTGTGTCAGCAGAATTTGTCTGTAAAGTTTCAGCTCAAAATACTTATCAGATTATTAATTATAGCTGTTTAAAGTCTCTGTATTATAGCTCTAAAGAACTTTTTGCTGTTTTTGGTACTGCGCCTTTAAGGATAGTCCTCCCCTCATTCTCCGCCCTCGGCTGCGTCAGACAGACGCAACAGGAACAGATGTAAGGGAAGCAGATCTCACTGTGTTTGTGAAAAAATACAACAGTAAGAACTTTACCAATGACTGTTTGATGTGTTTGTTGAGGAGTTGCAACGATGAGTCACACACAACGTAGCTACAAAGTTCGTTCACTCACACATGCACGCACGCACGCACGCACGCACGCATACACACACACATAAACAACACTGAACTGTACTGAACTCAAACATTAATAACTAAACTGACATTTTCAATCTACTATAACCTTCTATGTGAAGCGGCTTTGACACAATCTACATTGTAAAAGCGCTAGACAAATAAAGGTGAATTGAATTGAATTGAACATACTCATACACACACAGACAGACAGACAGCGTGCGCGTTGAGCTTTGCACTGCTTTTGCAAGCAAATGTGAAAGGATACGGGATAATATCCACTGCTGTATGGATATCTGTTATGTTAATGTACACAATAAACCTGATTTAATGTTCACAAACAGAGATTGAAGCGAATTTTTTGCTGACACACAGCTGTGGTGATGAAGTAAAGCTGAAGTAAATCGCTGTAGTTCATTATAAACATGGACTGATTTAAACACGTGTTAAACTTGTGAAACTCACTCTTGATCACATTTGATGATGATTGATGACCTTCGCAAACTTAACAGACCTTTTATTCCCGGTTGCTTTGCGCACGTCCTGTCTTGTTGATATGATTATACGCGTTACTGCGGAGACATGTTAATATGCAGCTGTCAATCAATTCGGTGGGTGGGGGGAGCGCACTCCTACGTAAAGTTGCGGTCGATCTCAAAACTGCTCCAATTGGTCCACCGTTTTTATGCTGTTACATTGAAAAAAAAGGACTGGGTGTGTTAATATGAGCCCTAAATGACCGTCTATACACTATACCTACACATATGTCTGTCCAAATAGCTTAAAAAGTAGATTTTTAAAAAAAGGTGCCCTTGAATGCAGCTTCTTGCACCCACTTTATCTCAATTTGTGCATATTCTGCATGATTTGTACATCCCTAATCCTACCTAATTCCTAAACTTTAAAACTACAGTACCTTAATAACTGTTACTAAGCTCAAATTAGGAGTTTATTGAGACAAAAGTCATAGTTAATGGTTTATTAATAGCAAGAAAAGTGGGAGGAGGTTTTGTAATAAGCACATATTTTTCACAAGCTTGATAAAATCTGGTCTTTTTGATTATAATTTTTGTCCTTCTTAATTCTGATAATTCAAATGTAAAGTTTTGCACTTGGAATTTATATCACTTCAAATCAACAGTCATCATTTTGCACTGACCACTCATACACCCGTGCATTGACTACACTCAAAAAAATGATATGTTGGCTTTAATTAACTTTGTTTTGTAACTGAGTTAAGTTACCTTAAAGAAAGAATATTTATTTTAGTGAACTTAAGTTAGTTACATCAAAGTAATGTAATGTGGTTTAGTTCATTCAACATAACATTCATAATTTAGCTTTATTCTATGTAGTTATTTACGTTCAATTATTCTAAAATTTATATTGTTATGTTTAACCCAATAAAAAAAACTGTTTCTGTTTCATTGAGTTTATTCAATAGTATTTGTATACCTACAGTTTTACAACAAACTATTATAACTCTGTTAACCATTCATACTGTAGGTCACTCATTAAAATACTCATTGGAGAAGAAATGTGCTACTGGGGGTTATTATAAAACTTTGAAACTTTAAAAAAATTGTAATTGATGTCAATAAAGTTATATGGTTATTTGCATGATAATGAGTAATATAGGAAGATAGCTGTGTGTTTAAGGGACACTTTTGATGTTTTAGGGGCAGTGAGGTATAACAGTGGCAGGCCTATATGAGCAAAACCGTGAAAACTGTTTGAGGACTAATTAGCATTTTCTCTCTCCGTTCTGTGGGAATGTAGAGTAGGGTTTTGTGTGTAAACAGCACATTTGATCCACCAATGTGTGTTGGTTTATTAACAAATGCTCAGACAAAGTGTGGCGATTAATTATGCACCACACTCCTCACAACTAATGAGATGCATGTATGATACATGTGAGGAATACAGATCATAGTGAGGAGGAATCAAGAGTTAAATCATAAATGTCGCTGTTAGAGCCTGTGACAGTGCCATCAGCATAATCCCACAGGAGCTCTCATGTATTATAGCAGATATGTAATAGACACGACAGCAGAAAAAGACACTCCGATGTATGAAAACAGCTTGATCCTCTTGGTTTAGCTGTTAAATCAGCATTACAGACATCTGTTCACATACATGATATGAGTGCAGTCAAGTCAGGTCATGCAGAGGTTTTTACAGCGATATGAACTGATATTTTACCTCATCTGCACTCGAGCCCTGTTCCGTGATTGAGCTGAAGATATTGTTCGGCTCTCTATAGCCTGTCATGGACACCATTTGAAAGCGAATGGATTGGTTAAATGAACACGGCTCTCCACTTGCAGATGGCTGGAATGCAGTGATTATTGTAATCGCTCGGCGGCCGGTTTTCACTGTGTCCTCGCTTGCTCTACAGCAGATTAGAGTTTCTCGCTGTGCACTGGCGTGGAGACGTTGAACAACGGGGAGAGAGTCAGAGTCCAGGCAGATCTGCTCCTCTGCCTGATCCCGGATCAGAGGCCTGTGAGTGCTGACACGCTCAGATCACTGTACTCATAATCTGCCACTCCACGCTGGAGGCGCAGTAATCCTAAACGTGGCTCAGCAAGCACACAGTAAGAGCCCAGGCCACCGTAGACTTTCTATAAAAGCTTCTTGTTCTTGTTCACTTACAACGTGCAACGTAATTTCTGATTCTCGTCTTTTAAAGATTCAGATTTGTTCAATGATTCAAGCTACAGTTAATGCCATGCATTACCATACTGTAGATTTACCTGACTAGTTTTTTACAACTGATCTTTTGACACTGTAATCCCAGGTTTTTATATTTTGCTTTTTTGATCTTACTGATGTTTTTTGCCATCTTTGCAGTTAAAGCATGAAGATCTGTTGTTGGTCACACTCCACAGTAAGGTTTCATTAGTTAGTAAATGTACTTACTAACATGAACTGCACTGTAAAAAATATCTGTTAATTAACAGTTTCTTTATTTTTTTTGTTTTCCGTTGTGAATTCACAAGAGGACCTTGATCTCTGCTCTGCCTACTTCTGATATTGAAAATTCAACTATACAGTTTGACTTTTATTAGCATTTTAGTAGTTTGGAATAATATAATGTATAATAAGTAATAAATTAATTAATTAATCTGTAAAGTAACAGAAAATGGTGGCTTATTACAAAATTTACAGCATAAAATACAACATCAACCCAGACAATATATCACTTTAAACTATTAAAAATGTTCATAAAGGTCACTTTTTGAAACTTTTTAAGGTTAAAAGTTGTCAGAAGGAAGATCATGGTCTCATAATGCGATTCAAAAGCATAAATAATTAAAAATTTAAATAATTTATAACAAAATACGTAAAACTGCTAATTTACAGATTTTTTACAGTGTAAGTATGAACGATACTTTTACAGCATTTACCAATGCATTATGAACATCCAAATTTATGCTTGTTGACAATAGTTTATGCACCGTGAGTAAAAATGAACAAGGAACAACTTTATTGTCATCAACTAACATTAATTAACATACTGTAATAAATGCAGTGTTCTTCGTTTGTTCATGTTAGTAAATGCTTTGACAAAATGCTTTGACATTTACTAATACATTCTTGTTGTAGTGTTACCATGTTTCATTTCTTTACATCACCACACAACACTGATCTATTCTGAGTTTTACAAAAATATCATGCACTTTAGCATTCTTTACACAAGAATGTGTATTGTGCAAATATTAATAATTACAAGAAAATTCTTCAAATGCAAATTTAAAAATGTGTTATAAAAAATCACTCATCATTACTTTTTTTTTTTTAAAGTAAGCAATATGTTATTAAATGAAAATGTGTTAAATGTGTATTAAATGCAATTAGTAAAATCAATATTTTCCCCCACTTTTTAAAAGAACATAGCCTAACTACATTGGTATTTGTAATTTATAGTAGATTTCACTTAAAAATATATATATAAATATATCCTCTAATCAGTTGGAAAGCATAAATGGCAATAAACTGAATTTTATTGAAACTTGTACTGTATGTTATTAACAGAATTAATATGTAATTACATGTTTGCAATGTGGCTGGAATTTAGTATGCACACACACACACATGCATGCACACTGCAACTATAGTTATACACTTTACATCTTCTTTGGTATCTTAGTCAACATCAAAATAAGTGTTTCTAAACATGACAAAAGGCTATTCAAGAGTTCACACTTAGCTGATGATTGATTATAAAGCTTGTTTGGCCTGCTGTCCCAGTAGAGAGCCCTGAGCTCATAAGATCCTTGAGCCCAGGGCTCCCTCCTGTTTGCAAGGCAAGAGGAGAGTTTGAGCTCAGGTATATCTCAAGAACTCCCCTGCGGGTAGCTAATGAACGGATAGTGATTGCTATGAAAACATAACTACTTACTAGGGGCAAGTATATTGGTGCCGATTTGCATTAGTCAATTAACTTAAGTTGCATGTTTTTGGACGGTGGGAGGAAACCGGGAAACCTGGGGGAAACCCACGTGAGCACCGGGAAAACGTGTAAACTCCACACAGAAACGTCAGCTGGCTTGGTAAGGACTAGAACCAGTGATGTTCTTGCTGTGAGGCAACAGTGCTAACCACTGGGCCACCGTGCCACCCATCTAGGAAAGGAGGAGGAGTAGGGGTGGAAGGGGGGATTCTTCAAAACGAAGATGGCTGTGGTATGGAACTTAGGGTATTTGTAATGGCTTAGGAATCATCTGATTGGTGAATCATAAATTGAATAATGCAGGACCAGATGCAAGCAATCATCTGCACGTGAAGCTCTCGAAACTAGTTTATGAATAAACTTCACTTAGTTTAATTATTATCAAAATTGATAATTTAATTATCCAATTAGGTCACACTTTATTTTGACGGTCCATTTGTTGAATTTAAGTTACATTGCATCTTCATGCCAACTATATCTCATTAGATTATAAGTAGACTGTTAAGTTGGGGTTAGGGTTAGGGTCAGTGTAAGTTGACATGCACATGAAAAGTTTCTTATAGTCAGTTAAATGTCTGCTGAAGGACTGTTAAATGTCAGTATCAACACATATTAAGCAGACAGTCTACTAATACTCAAATGGATCATCAAAATAAAGTGTTACTTTAAATTATTATATTAAATTAACGTTTAAACTATTAAACGTTAAATTAAAGGTTTCAGTAACAAAAAAGCAGTCATGGAATGTGTCCGGTTTATAGTGACTTTAAGGAATAAAACTATTGATTCCCTGAAGTGTAAAACTTTTTCATCTAGTTCCAAATTGCTGAATGCACTTTTAATACTGTATCCGTGAACTGGTATACTTACATTCCTATAAATGCCATAGTTACAGTTATTTAATGTCATAATGATATAAATGTCAAACATGTACAAATGAAAGATAATTCACACTTTCTGAGATAAACAGGGTGTGAAATAGAGCATCTAATTTCCCAATAATTCCCTTTTTATGAAAATTTTTAGGAGAGCGATCTTGTTGTCTGTTGTTGATGGATGCGTCCATTGTAATCTGCAAAGGTCAGAAGAGCTTGAGCGTAAGACTCCGACACAGAGAAGAGCTTCAGACACTCCGCTGACTTCACATATGTATGAAGGTCAGAAGTGGTTAGCGCTTAGCAGGAGGTTAATAGTGGAACATATGTTGTCTAAATTTAAAAGGAGTGAGTATGCAGTTGTCTTTTTGTTGCTGAACTACTTATTCATTTACATACAGTAGATCTGACCTTGTCAGCGTGCAAAATTTCATTATGTTTACAGCTATTCGTTTATTTAAGTGACATGACAAGCCTTTGACTCTTGCATGTATAATTGGATGGCAAACAAAAAAAGTATGCCTGAACGTTTTTGAATGAAAATGCCTTTGCGGAATGCAACACCGGTGGGGAGCTGAACGAGAAATCCCATGTGTAATTATTGATATTCAATTACCCTTTCGTATCTCTTTCTTCCTGCCTCAAGGCCTTTGCTTGCGATGCAAAGTAATTCGCATCATTTGGGGAGCTGTAATGAAAACCACAGTGAAAGAAGCTGAGCATCTGCAGCGAGAGAAGAAAAAGTTCAAGAGTCAACATGCAAATTAAATTCATTTTGAATTTCAGTCTTTGATTAATAGCATGCGCTTTTCTTTACAGTTCACAAAGCCACGTGTGTTGTGCTATATAGCTAGGATTTAAAGAAGCCACTGGAGAATTTATTGAAGTCACGTCATGTGGGACATTATAGGGACTACTTTCATTGACCTTTCAAAAGCATGTGTCTTTTTATACACAATTTGCTTACAAAGAGTTTTGGAAACTTCTAACTATGCTATTTCGTGAGATTTCTTTCCAAGGTGTAGTATAAATAGGTGATTTATTGTCTTATCTTTGAACTTTGCATGATAATATAGCACATAACCTTTTCCATCAAAGAGTAAAGTCAAGACCCCTGCTGTGTTTTAACCCTAATTATGACACTTTTACCAAAGTACAGAGGTATATTTTGCTGTTACCATAGAAACAACCTTCAGAAGTTGCCTTCTTGACCCAGAAACCTGTTTTCTCTCTCTCATTTTTACACTTCTGACCACTAAGTCATTATTATTTCTTCCAAATTACAAAGATTACACTACCTCTAAAACACATAAAACCATGCACATTTAAAATAAACATTAAACTTAATGTCAGCTCAGAGTTTTGAATTTATTTTATTTTTTTGGTTGTGCCTACAGGTAATATGATTTTGCGCCAGACGAAGTTACATTATTTAGAGCAAGATTCACACGCTTACACTCAAATATGTGTTAACTAGGTGTGATATAAAGCACATATTGTCGGTGCATGATGAATTTGCACTCAGGATTATTTGACATATGTTAGTAAAGAGATTCATCTCACCTGTCTGATGGAAGATTATCCTCAACAGAAACGGATTTGTCTGACGGAAATCTGTGTTACGCATATGTGAGATTAGGAGTTTATTTTCACATTAGCTAATATTTGTCTGTTTTCTGTTTGTTGCTTATGCAGACAGCTGCGATGGATCTCTGTCATCTCTTCTTCCTGCATCCTCCTTTCAGAGCTCTTCACATTTCTCAGACAGTCGAGCTGCATACTTTGCCAAGCTAAACAAAAGAGATGGTAAGTTTGTGCTTGTTTGTATTCATATTTATGTTAATTAAGGAGTTGGGAATTAGTTATCTAAGCTATTCTGAATATAGTTACCCTTTGTGCCTGTACATGCTATATTGGGCATTATAGGTATATTAGGGGTGTAACGGATCACAGTTGATACGTGATCCGTACGGATCACAACCCACAGTTCGGAATGCATATGACCTGCGAATTAATACATTTTTTAAACTTGTATGCTACTTCAACATTTCTAGAGATCGCTTCCCGCATTCAAATTCACGTGTATAAAAGCATTTTAGCTTCCCTGTAAAATATAATGATGATGGAAAAGGTCACACTTTATTTTGATGGTCAGTTTGTTGCATTGAAGTTACATTGCAACTAATTCTCATTAGATTATAAGTAGACTGTTAGGTTGGGGTTAGGGTTAGTGTAAGTTGACATGTACTTGCAAAGTTTCTTATAGTCAGTTAAATGTCTGTTGAATGTCTGTATCAACAGATATCAATTAGACAGTCTACTAATACTCAAATGGACTATCGAAATAAAGTGTTACCTTACCCTGCGTTAATGCATTCAGTTTAAAGCTGCACTATTAAACATTAAAAGATTGTGATCTTAATTCAAACCCATGCAACTGATGACCCATGCAGATGATAATTCATAGTGATTTGCATATGTTTATTAATCCCTCGAAGCGCTTCAATCAAATCTGTGTTTGATCAAGTGAGATTCAGTTTTTACACTTTTTCAGTTAGTTACAAACAATTAAATAACACAGAAGTACTGGGAGAACAGTTTATAGTTCAGATATAAACACTGATGTTTATGATAAAGATTAAAATCACTGTTTAATGGAACTTGACGCTGGTTAATGTTGTAGCAATAACATTGTGTAACCAGTGTGGCAACAAACAACCATCAAAATTTATGTCACTGAATAGGTTTTCAAAAGTGATACACCTATAACGAAACATTAAGTTTTATGTGTGAATTGTTGAATTATTAATTGAAAAATAAATATGATATGTTGTACAATATGTTCGAGTTCTATACCCATGAGATTTGTGATCTGTCACACCACTAATATATCTATAAATAATGTGAGACCTAATGTCTATTGAAATTATAATGTCATACATTATATTTTAGTATAATAAGTATATTAAAATATAAAAGTTATATACATTGTAACAGTATTTATTTGTTTTACTGTATTTATGATTAAATAAAACCAACCTTTGTGGCCATAAGAGACTTTTTTCAGGAATATATAAAAAACATATTGGCACTAAACAATACAACAATAGCATGTGTTTTTGTATATACGTAAAGCATTGTAATAATTATACAGGGTGGGCCATTTATATGGATACACCTTAAAAAATGGGAATGGTTTCCTGAATACAGTTTCCTGAAAATTGGATTGGTCATCATGGGCCAGTTGAATGGCCCACAAGGTCCTGATCTGTCCCCCTTAGACTTTTATCTTTGGGGTCATCTGAAGGCAAAATGTAATTTATTAAGGTGTATCCATATAAATGGCCCACCCTGTACATTCATTTATTCATTCATTCATTCATTTTCTTTTCGGCTTAGTCCCTTTATTAATCTGGGGTCGCCACAGCGGAATGAACCGACGACTTATCCAGCACGTTTCATGCAGCGGATGCCCTTCCCACACACACTCGCCAATACACATACGCTATGGCCAATTTAGCTCACCCGATTCACCTATAACGCATGTCTTTTGACTGTGGGGGAAACAAAAGCACCCGGAGAAAACCCATGCCAACACAGTGAGAACATGCAAACTCAACACAGAAATTGACCCAGCTGAGGCTCGAACCAGTGACCTTCTGACTGTGAGGCGATCATGCTACCCACTGCGCCACCGTGTCACCAATATTTTTACAACTGTTTACAAAATGTATTCCTGTTTAGTCTATACTGTTAATAATTTTATAAATTATTTATTTATAAAATACATTTATTTATTAATTTATACATTTTATAAATAATTTATTTGTAACGGATCATTTCGAGTGTAATGCTTCAGTATAATCCGTATAATATTTAAACTTTTGTTTAAAACACACAGATGACAAATAAATTAATATATTTAATAAAATGTTCCAAAATGATAAATCAAGAGCATTTAATTAATGCCAAAAATGATAAGAAAATCACAACTCCGTCTCTAGAAAAGGCCTTATCTCTGTGTGTCCTCTGAGCTATTTATAGATGTGACTAACCTCTGCCATGTGCATCTATAACAAACTAAATGATTCCCCTCTCTAGGGGGTCTGTGTAAACGCTGCTTCTTTCAAGTCAGAGGTCCCAGTTTAAAATTCTGCTCTGATCTGCTCCTGTGGTGTCCGCTGTGCTTGAGTAATGAACCTCTCTGCCCAAGTCAGACCAGTTTCTCCATACGCTTCTGCATGATTGTGGGGGCAGAAATGCATCTTTATATGGAGCACATGCACTGTACATGTTAAGTGAGGTCAAGAGTTCGAGGTTTCTTGGCTTGTTTTGGAGTGGAAGGCGTCCACTGATTGACAGCAGCCCACTCCATGAATACAAAACCAACTGAAAACTGAACTAGAAATGTAGTTTTCCTACATAGTTGTAGCTTAAAGTATCCCACTTGTGCTTTTTCAAATATTATCTTTCATGTATTGTTTAATGTTACTGTTTATGAATATAAAAGGTCTGTAAAGTCTTGATCTTATGGATCTGAAGTAACAAACACTGTTCATCACAATGATAACATCTAACAAAATGGTGGATTATACAGTTTACTGGTCATTGCTGTATACAAAATGCTTGCACTGTGCTGTGCATTTGAATGTTTCACCATTGTCCCTGACAACCAATTTTCTTCAATATGTTGGTCCAGTGCTTCTTGTGTCAAAGTTTTGATCTTATTGCATCAAGTAGTTTTAATTAGTTGCCCATGTACGATGTCCTCTTTTACCCTCTTCAAGTACTGTAGTTTTACTCAGGGCCTGCGTGGGAGAGTTTGGTGGTGTGTGTTGAAACATATTGAAGAGACAAGCGTTTTATGTTACTGAAGATGACATCTATGGGCGTTTAATTTCCGAAACCCACTGCAAGCAATAGACCAATCACAACTGACAAATAAGGCAATATAATCAATCAGAGAAGAGAAGTTTACTGAAAAGAAGGCTTTAGAGAGACAGGATGCTTGAACCATTAAGCACTGTAAGAAAAGAACTTGAATGAATTGGCCTTGGGTGTATTCAGTTCTATTGTAGAAACCTTTAGTATACATGTACATTGATTGAGCAGATTGTTTTATCCGAAACGACTTACAAATGAGGGATACAACAAGGAGTACATCTTAAAGAGGCAAAAGAAGTGTTAGCAATACAAAGTTTCAGCCACTCATAAACAAAATACAAAAGCTAGAAATGGGGACGAAATAAAGTTCACTGGGTGATTCTGTAGGTTCTGTAAAATGTTTATTTTCTTATTTTGTGTCTGCCTGTAATGATACCATGAGGTGATGGTTCTTTACTGATTCATACAGTAAGAGCATGTGGCTGCTCTGTATGCAAGCACCAATGCTTTGAGCTTCATGCAAGCTGTGACCGGTAGCCAGTGATAAGAAATAAAGAGACATGTGTTCTATTTGCTTTGATAAAAGCCCGTCATCTTTTGTAAAGGTTTGGTTCCACATGATTTAAGTCTTTGTTTTAGCAAAGTAGGGGGGCTTTAAATGACAAGCAGAGGCAGTTTCCTTCCCATGTGTCTTTGTTTTGAGCAAGGGCACTCTACATTCAAAATCAAATAGCATTTTAATAAACGCTGACTGAGTTCTTATCGGCTTCTCTAGGAGGAGGTGGCTGGAGCCCAGAGTGGATGGACAGGTCTCCTTGGCTGCAGGTCGACCTCCAGGACAGAATGGAGGTGACAGCAGTGGCCACACAAGGACGTCACAGCAGCACAGACTGGGTCAGTGCCTACATGCTCCTGTACAGTGACAGTGGACGCGTTTGGAAGCAGTACATGTTAGAGGACAACGTTGGGGTAAGTCTAAACATTTTGGTGCAAATTTAATATTTTAATTTTGTGAAATTGTCTCTGAAGCCTGTGCATTATCCCACTTATTGCACACTGAAAACAAACTCTCAGTTAAGTAATTTGCGTATTTATGTTTGTGTAACTTTGTTCATACCGTATGTAGCATGTACTTAAGATTTTAACTTTACATAACTTGGCATTGGTACATATTATGTACTTAACATTAATAAGAAGAACAAATAATTTGGTGTTTATCAGTTAAATAAAAAGAAAAAAACCTGAAATGAATTATGAATGGGGGTAGTTCATTTAATAGACTTAATTCTAAATGATAAGTTCTTATTGATGACTCTGTAAATACACACCCTTTAAAAACACGAAACATTTGGAACATGCATCATTTTGGAAAGACGTTATTAAAGAAACAGCACATGAATCTCAACAATGGCGGCATGCTTCATGCTGCAGTGCATACTGGGAGAGTCATACAAAGCATATTCATGTATTCCAGGATGCACTGCTGCAAGAAATATGTCATCATTGTTGAGATTCCTACAATGATTTTCAATGTCTGTGTTTAGATTGTGTCAGCTAGTGTTTTTTCATAGCATTGCTTGGTCTCATTTTGTAGAACCCCAGGACCATTTTTAGAGGTTAAGTCACAATAGGCACCACAATGCCATTGTAATCTGAGAATAAATTCACTGGCGAGATGAATCAGTGAATCAAATTACTACATGGCGTCTTCTGGCCATCTTTCTTCTTATTTCTCTTGTCATAGTTATGGCAGTCAAAGAGAAAGTAACATGAGAAATCAAAAGTCAAATGTGAAGTAGTAAACACTGTTCACCACAATGGTGATATCTAACAAAATAAGGATTTTCGTGAAGTCTAAGGACTGTTAAATATGGTCAAACAGGTTAAACATTTTAAGTAAACTTGCCTGTTTAAGTAAATATAGCTCTAGTTGACAGTTCATTGCTGCTGCTTACATAATAAATGAAGAAAATGCTAATCAAATTGATCTAAATCATTGCATTATGTAAAAAAACTACAGAAAGATATGACATACAGTAAACTAGCACAGCTATGGGAAATAAGCTGTCTGTTGCATTGGTAGATTATACAGTTTAGTGCTCATTAAACAAAATGATCACACCGCGGTGTGAAAGAACCTTTTCTGATTGGTCAGTAATGGCATTCTGCATTTGAATATTTTTAGCCAATGATCATTAAACTGTTCATTTCTCCATTGTCCCTGACAACCAATTTCCTACAATGTGTTGGTCCAGTGCTTCTTGTGTCACTCCTAAGTGTCTTTCTTCACACATAATTGTGCAATTTCTTTTCACCTAAGTATTTTGTTTGCTTTTTTATTTATATATTTTGCAAGTAGTCAGTGGGATAATGTACATTCGCTCCGTCATTGCAGCAACATAACCCCCTTCAGAGCATTTCAGTTCTAATAACCCTGTTTGGGCAGATTTTCAGATAAGAAAGTCATTATGCCTTGTGTCATCTCTTTTTCTGGCTAAATATTTACTCATCTAACTGATTACGCATAACCTTTTGTGCTGCAAAGGGAAATGATTGTCTTGCTTTGAATATCTTTAGTGCAGTTTGTTTTGATGAGCTGGAAGGTTTCCATTAACTGAACTGAACTCACAAGCATATGAATTGCTTCTAGCAATTTCTGAGATTCCTGAAATAGAATCGTACTAATGATGCTGAACCTGCGCAGCCTTTCAATCATCACAGGTGTTTGAACAGAGCTTGATACAGTACAGAGTCACCGACACATCTATTGTCTTTTTTTGGCCTCTGTACTTATAATGCCGGTAAATGGCAGTATACTCATTGCCTGATATCACTGCTGTGTAATTATGTTCAAACGATGAGACCACCACTTTATTAAAGATATAATGACATTTTCAAAGTGTGTTTAATGAAAGGAGAAGATTGCAGTGGAGTAAGATGTAATTAGCTTTTAATGTGGTGGAAATGTAGAATAAAGTTGATTAGGAGTGTAAAAGAATCCTGCACAGCAAAATGAAGGGATGCTGTAAGGCATTCTCCATCTGATGCAGGTCTGACTTGGTTTAGCCGAACAACAAACATTTTATATCTTGCTTTCTTTTTTTCTTTCTTTTTTTGTTTGAACTTACATGTCAGGAGTCTCTTCAAATATTCCACCAATATTCGCCAGATAAAGTGTAAAATTGTAAGTGTAAGTGTAAAATAAAGTGTAAAAGTAAAATCTCATACTTTACACTAATATATTCTCACCTCCACTGTAAAAGATCTGTAAGGTCCAGCCAAATAGTCCAACGACAGTGTCTACTGGTGGATGAAGGTTCTCTGCCTGTTCTGTCTTTCCAGTGCACATTGTTGATTTACTTCAAATTTAACTCATATCTGACTCAAATTTAAGTATGAGGTGGTTTAGAATGTTAATACATTTATTCTCGTTTTATCTGACTCCAATTATAAAACATCGATAAGCTTATTTTGTTTCCTTTTAATATTACTTTAGACTATGATTAAATATTCTCTTTGATTCGTTATTGTTTATTATTCTCATTCATTCGGATTCCTATAACATTCCTGAGTCTTGTACCGGCCGGGTATACAATCTCTTAAACACAAGCATGTCAGTCTTGGTCACTACACAGAGGCGATTAACCGCTATTCTTAATCAGGCAGAACCCTACTTACTCAGAATAGAATATTTTTTGTGCGGTCCCCATAGATCTGCTATCTACTAAATCAAAGTTTAGAGATGAAGAACTATACCCTTAGATAGCCTTATACAGTCTAAGTATACTTGAATAATGCCAATGTGTTAGTCGGATCTCTAAAGGACATCGTTTAGCGTGCCACACTGCTCCGTCTATCGTATTTTAGTCCGCTACTAACCTGTACAGGGGCTTGTGGTGTTATGGACTTAACATAATCTACTAGAGTTAATAACACAAAATCAGTTTAAACTATTTAAATCATAACAATTTATTAGTCTGGTAAATGTGTATTATGCCAATTCATTCAGTCAATTCATAAACGATCAATACAAAACATCAAATTCTCAAAGATAAATCCAAGATCAAAAGATGCATACCTGACTTCAAAATCTACATAGTGTGGAGTTTTAGAACTCTGTGCTATGGGCCACTCTGGTTACAAAGCGCCCTAGAACAGCTTGAAACTTGACCATTTACATTCAGTGAGGGTTTCTGTCTAAAAGCATTTGAATAGAACCCCCCCGGTGAAGGCACACCCTTAGCAGTGGTGCAAAAGTTATATATTTATTATTTTGGTTATGTCTATTTCTGAGGGAATGAGACCATTGTACCAGACATTTCAAACGATATCAAACATGATAGATAAAGTCACTTGCATTGATATAAAACATTACTTTGAAACAGCCGTTCTGTGTGAGTTGAGTGGAGAGAGGGCGAAGGAGCCGATTTGTCTCCGTGCTTCCAGTTTATGTTTGAATTGTCAAAGACATCAAAACTTAAATCTTACAGATTCTATGCTATATATATATATATATATAGATATATATATATCAGTTAATCATCTTTCAGGTTAATTTTAAGTTATACAAGACATCATTTAGACCTCTATGAGTACCATCACCCATCATGACATCTCATGACATGAAATCTATGACTAAGTCAGTTGCTAACATAAATGTGCTATTTTGTTGTCTGTCACTTTAAATTCAAATGAGATTGTGCTTTTCAAAAGAGGGCAGAGCTACAAATGACTTTGCATCCACATAGTGGCCTTCATCTTCCATAGATAGCAGCGGTTACAGGAAAGACAAAATCCAGAAAAAAAGCAAAAAAACATTGTCAAAATGTTCCATGTGACTTCAACTGTAATCATATGAAGCTCTAAGAAGACTTTTTGTGCATGTCAGGGTACACGTTTACTACAGGAAATACAACAGTTGTAAATATCCCCTTCTGATTCTAAGGGCAATATGTTGTACTTCCCGTAGTAATTCATCTGAAATATCTTGACTTGTGTTCTGACGATAAGCGAAGGTCTCAATGGATTGGAACCACATGAGTGTGAGTAATTATTAACATAATTTACATTAAGGGTGAACTAACCCTTTAAACACAATGACATAATATTCCTGTGTTATTGGTATAATTCCCCTAATTCTTAATGCAAAGTTGCTACAATACATCAGGCAGACATGTTTCACAGCATTAAAAAAAAGCTTTAAGATGGAGACAATAAATGTTTCCAGTCATCAGATCCTCAGCACTCTTGTATTAGCATTCCTGCATGCATGAATGGAAGCATCTTTGAAATACAGTGTAAGTCACTTTGGATAAAATGAATATATATGAAACTGTGTCTGTTAAATCTCGTCTCATCTTTAAAAAGAACTCTTGTTTTAGCATGCTGTGACAAGCCGCAGTAAAGTGTAAAAGAGTATTAGAAAACCGCCTTCACAAAGGACACAAAGGTTTAGAGAAAAAAGGGTTTAAAGAAAAGAATGAGTTGCCAATAAAAAAGAATAAGGAAAACAGCACTCTTAATTTGTTGTCAAGCCAGTACTGAGCGAGTGCTGTACCTGTACTGTATCTGCAGCTTGTTTTCCTGCGCTGTATGTCAGAGGTGGTCTTCCTGTGTAAGGTGTGAATGGGCTCCCCAAAGTGACAGATAATTGCTCTCTGCAGTCTGTGCTGCTGCTGCTGTTGATGTGTAATAGTGTTTGCCGTGAGACTGAGGAAGATTGAGTGGAAGAAACAAGTACATCTTGTAGAAGCTTGTGCTTCTCGTATTTTTTATTAATAATCAGAGGAGAGACTTTTATACATTAGCTGGGTACCAATGCTTCAAAATTTTGTTAGTAAAACAACGTTAACAGATATAAACTAACCAACACAATCTTTGTGAAAATTCTAAATGAATTGAAATTGATGAAAATTTAAAAATCTAATTTAAATTCAGGTCTAACTCATATTCAGCATATCTTATTAGTACATTTCTGCAATCTGCTTATACAATAACAGCTATGTTTTAAGGGATGTTGTCTACAATTCATGCAGATTCACAAATCTAAATTTGTGAGATTGGTTTAAAACTGGGTGCCACGGTGGCGTAGTGGGTAGCACATTCGCCTCAAATCAAGAAGGTCGCTGGTTCGAGCCTTAGCTGGGTCAGTTGGCATTTCTGTGTGGAGTTTGCATGTTCTCCCTGTGACCGCGAGGGTTTCCTCCGGGTGCTCCGGTTTCCCCCACAAGTCCAAAGACGTGGTATAGGTGAATTCAGTTAACTAAAATTGTCCGTGGTGTATGAGTGTGAATGAGTGTATACTGATGTTTCCCAGAGATGGGTTGCAGCTGAAAGGGCATCCACTGTGTAAAACATATGCTGGATAATTTGGCGGTTTATTCCGCTGTGATTACCTCAGATTAATAAAGGGACTAAGCCAAAAAGAAGATGAATGAATGTATAGTTTGGAACTAACAATGGGCAATACATTTTGCAGTATTTTAAAATAATTTAGTTACAAAAATGTTAGTGTAAATTCAAATAAACTAATAGCTACAAGTTTTTACATAAAAAAAAATCAGAAAGTGTTAATTCAGTGGGGAAGTGGTAGTGCTAAGTGAAAACCGGGGTGGGGGTCAGCGTGTGAGGGGACTGTGTGGCTATGATAACATGAAGTCAAAAACCGGGGCGGCGCATACGTGGTGCGTACGCCACGCTGATGGTGGTGTTAAGATCGCGCAAACTGAAAACCGCAGGGCCCCCCTGCGGTGCATGCCCTGTGGCCCATCTGCTACGCCACTGATTGAGATGCTAGTATTTCTAGTAGTATATTTTCTGTGTTTGTTTTAATAAATTCGCTGTCATATACAGCTATGGAGAAATAAAGGGGCCACTTGAAAATTTGCAGTTAATTCCTCTGGATAGTCAAAAGCATAAATAAATACACAAATAAAAGGACAACATGAAGCAGAAAATGTGGAAAACTGCTGATTTACAGATATTCTTTACAGTAAAACAGTTAAACAAAGATAAAACTGAATTAAAAATAAACAATTCAAAATAAATAAAGCTGAAATAATAAAATAAAAATATAATAAAATATAAATAACAGTGAATTCAAATGACTGTGTTAATGAAAGAATCAGAAAAAGGCACTTGCCAACATGAACATTCAGCATAGTTAGTTCATTTTTAACTAATATATAATAAACTAATGTTACTAATAACTTTCAAGTGATATCAGGATGAACATCTGAGATCCAGACTAGAGTTCATGTCCTGTTAAGTCTTAATATTATGGCGCAGGCGAACTGAAGACAGACTAGCGCCATAAAAGCAGATATAGCTGTTGACATGTATCTTGTTGGAATTTCCCAGACACGCTTCATTCTTTGTCTTCATTTTCTCTCATCTTGTATTGCCATCTTCTCCTGCTGGGGAAACAGGATTCGCCTGCGTTGACAGAAAATTGCTGACTGCACTGGCTTTGTGGGCCTCGCCGCGGTCATTTCTTACGTCTTACAGCCTGTGGGGCATCCTGCCACTGAGCTGCATTCATGCCGTCCTTTGTCATTTTCTTTTCACTGACAGTTTATGTGTGTGAGAAGGAGAAAGATGTGTGTGTGTTTGTGTCTTGAGGATGTGAGGAGGTTACATGGATCATTTCTAGGACTGAATTATATGCTGAGGATTTGCTGTCTATAATGAAGGGAATCAAACTGGAGAACATTCATAGCATGACAGATGTCAAAAGTGACAGTTTTTAATTTCAGGATAATCTTCGATGAGGCTTGCTCTTTTCTCTTTTTGTTTCTTTTCCTCTTTTTAATATTATTTTCCCTTTTCTGTAAATGTAATGTCTCTTCTTTGAAATGTAGCTTTTTTCATTTTCTTTTCTTTTTCTTTTTCCTTTTACCATTCCTTTCCTTTCCTTTTTCATTTAATTTAATTTCCTTTTTCTCTTCCACTTTCCTTTCCTTTCCTTTTCTTTCCTCTCCTTTAACTTTCTTTTTCCTTTACCTTTACCTTTTACTTTACCTTTACCTTTAACTTTACCTTTTCCTTTACCGTTTACAGTTTACCGTTTACCCTTTCCTTTCCTTTCCTTTCCTTTAACATTCCTTTTCCTTTTCCTTTAGCTTTTACCCTTTACCCTTTCCTTTCACTTTCCTTTTTCCTTTCCTTTCCTCTCCTTTCCTTTCCTTTCCTTTCCTTTCCTTTCCTTTCCTTTCCTTTC
>CAIGQQ010025183.1:0-14870 GCA_903798035.1 Danio albolineatus
ATATATATACACTAAATCACAACAGTTACTAATGATGATAAACATCTTTCTGATCATAAAATACTGTAATGCTAGACATAAAAAAACCTGAAATGGCTTATTTTAAGGTAAAAAAAAAAAGATCTTGATTTTTAGCTTCACCCAAAATATAAACATATTTGAATACCCATCTTATTCAGAACGTGCAGAATTCTTCTAAAAACAATACTTCAATGTCTTAAAACATTACAACGTTATGTTCACGCAGACACAATGTTAGCCTATCTGAATTTTTATTTAAAATGAGTATAATTAATATTTTAATCTAACATTTATTCTGAAAACGTACACTGTATAGGTCTAACTGTTGTTGATAGTTGTAACAACAACAGCAACAATAAAAAGTTAGTAAGAAACACAATTTTCAAACTGCGGTTTTTGTCCCAGATATGTTTTGTCAGGACAAATATTTTTCCATCTGATTATACCGAGCATTAAAAAGAGCCATAATTCATATTCACATCTTTTTTTTTTTTACAGTCTATGATTCACATAAGCAGCAGTCACGCTCTTCTTTTAAACGTGCACGTCACAATTACGCCAACAGAGAGCAGTGTTTCGCTTTTTTTAGAACACCTGTTGCCATGCGCTACAGAATAATGGATTTACGTTAACATGGGATATAGATATTCCAAGAACAGATCAAACATTCCCTCTTCAAAGGGACCACTGACACATCCTCCTCTTTCACGGGTAGATCACGCATGGGGTTTTTACTATTTATTTGGACTCTGAGGGGAAATGTGTGGGATCATGTTCAAAGAATCGCACGTGGCAGGTCCTCGGTTGTACAATGGAAAAAAGTCCATTTGTGAACCCTTCAGGTTCCAAGAGTGTGTTTGAAGTCATGAAATATTATGTGATTGTGAGTGAAGTATTCACATGGTCATTCCAGAGGCGCATTCGTTTAGTTCATGTTGTGCGTTCGTTTAGTTCTTGTGTTTTGCGGTTCTTTAATTTTTTTTTTTTTGGACGATTTCTTAATGCTACTTATATTAGACATGTAGTTTTCTTTGTACAAAGTATGGTCGGTGTCGCTTCAGTTGGCATTTCAAATAATTAATGCTTTTTGTTCCACTTCAAAAAGAGTCCGCTGAGACACCTTCCAGGCAAGTTTCACATGGAGGCTATTTTAATGAGACGAAATCTTTGGTGAGGTTTGAAATCCCACCTTGAATCATTTTTCAGCGCTGTTTGGACATTCTCAACTGGCTGTGGGAAATTCATTAATCAAAAATCTATTTTGGTTCTGAGAATAGTTATTTGAAATGCTTCAAATATATGAAAATATACCATTTGATCAGTGTTAACGTTATTTTAAAGCTAGCATAATGCATAGGCAATGGTAATTTTAAAACAACACACATATACACCTTGGTGGACACCTATTGTCTTATTGTTAAAGTTGTATGTGTGTGTGTGTGTGTGTGTGTGTTGGTTTTGGTGGTTTACAAGGACAGTTCACCTGAATACATACCGACATTGCAGGGACATTTTGAATTGCAAGGACATAGGACATGTCCCCGTAATTCAAACGACGTAAATTCATATATTTAAGCCTTATAAACAATCTCTCTCTTTTTTTTTGACTGTCCTTTTAAATATGTAAACCAGGTTTCTGGTGTGTGTGTGTGTATCCCTCAACGCCTCCTAAAGGCAGCATTTGTAACTGTTATTTTTTACACAATGCGACCTGAATGGGCGTGACGGTTGAAAAAACGCGGGCTGCCATTTGATTGGGTAATGTGCTCACGCTGTGGACTCGCCCCCCTGGGAGGAGTTTGCGAGCTCATTCGGAGAGAAGACACCGACAGAGAAGGATCAACAGAGGAGCTTAAGTAAGTTATTAAGCTTTATATGTTTAATCATAACAGTTATTAAAGTTTAGTCGCTCATAGATCATGACTCAATCATAACACGAGCGCAGTATATGGTCATATACCTTAGCGACTGCATGACGTGAACTAAGTGGATGTGAATTAGCTTAATGATAATGAAAGGTTAATAATGACGTGGATCACTGTTAAGTTTTGGAAGTACTGTCTTATTAGTAAGAAAATATACTCTTTATAGAGCTCACTAAAGCCTTGAATTCGCGTATGGTATAAATGAATGGTTGTAAATGGTTTGCTAATATGCTAACATGCTAACGGACGGGCACCATGCGGCTGTCATTCAGGTAAAATATGATTTATATTCACACATTTGTTCAATGACAACCTGTGACACGCTTCCTATATTGTTTACCACGGCACTTTGAATATATATATGACTTGAAAACAACATTACCACTGTTTATTTGACTAAACAATGTTGTACATTCACAGTCATTGGCTGCTAATATGCTATTTAGAGTTTGCAAATAATACTTTTATGAAATTATATTATTAAGGGGAAAGTCTGAATGTGTGAATATAAAACCAACTTTACATTCATACAGCTGAAGGCATTTAAAAGCGCTAAAGCACGTTTACTGTAGCATTAACATCACGTTAAAATGAACATAAATATCTATTTAACCTTGTGTTGCGTTGTAAATATTTAATTTGCAGTATATAACATTAGGTAAAATACTTGGTGTGTTAAAGTGACAATGCACAATTCCCTCAGTGCATCTAATGTCATGTTATACTGGTCATATGCAATATTGTCAAGTTTTGAATTAGTTTAAATAATATTTTCTACTTTACTGTCAATAAACGGGAGCTCATTCAGCTCTACTATTATAAATATTTATAAATAATATTGTTTTATTTATATAGATAATTTATAGAGAATTGTTTTATTAAATATACAGGTGCAAGGCAGTTTAAACTGTCTTATTTTATCAATGTTTTGGTATCTGAAAAGCAGAATAAAACAATAGAATTAAAAATGTCTTCTTTATCTTCAGCTTTATCTACACCCCCTTTTCAAATTTTATTTCTTAATGAATATAAACAGGATTGCTTGGTGAATTTTAGACAGAACTAAAAACTTTAGACAGTTTTATTAAACAGTTAAAATAATAGTTTGATCACCGAACATCTTTAAGAATAGAAAAATAGTACATTTAATTTCAAACCAGTTATTGCGAACAACAAATTATAAACTACAACATTTCAACTAAATTATTATTATTTTTTATTAAAATATTATTTAATATTTGTCCCCATATTTTTTGGGGTTTATGTTTTTTTGGCTGTCGTCTTAAGTTTTTTTGTTAGATTAATTAATCAGTTTTGTACATCACTGTAATTTTATTCTTCATTTTAAAAGTGACTGCTAAATGAAAATTTTTTAAGTACTATGTTGTCATTTCTGCATTTAGATGAAATGGAGAACGAACCAAGCGATGCAGACTTGAGCCTGTGCGTGATGCAGAGTGTCACATAATCTAGGATGGACAAGCCATACCTTGGTCAGCGGTTCATTAACAAATTCAAAGGTACAGTACTCTATTCCCTTAACTAGCTATCACACTTGGTATCCTCATGCTGCAATATTAGATGTTGTATTCAGATGTTTTCCTGCCTTTGACTGGTGCTCAGCCAAAGATGAACATGCACAATATTTTACACAAATCACATCTGTTCTTTTCAACATGTTTTTTTTCTGTTTTGTTGAAGTAACCATATTATGTAGTAACTAAAATATTTTAACGTGCCAGTAATAATCAAAACAACCTTTGGAACACTAAGTTTCTCTCCACTTACAGAAACAGATGAATCTACATGTAAATCTGACTGACGATTACACACTCCCTAACTTCGTTAGAGCAGAAACAAACATGGTGGCATCTATAGTTCACATATAGATGAAAAGTGAAAATCAGAAACTGATTTGTAATTGTTGAAATCAATGCAGCTTAGTGAATGCGTTCTTTTCAGTGCAATGAGATGTAACATGAAAAAGGTGGGTTTATGCTTAAAGCAATAATAAATATCTTTAAATGGGGTGTGATGTTTTTAGGTCAATTGTAGATATTTGCTTTTGTTTTAACCGTAGGCTTGCTTAATTTAGGTTTATGAAAAGCAATATATATATATATATATATATATATATAAAATGAGCATTTACTTACTGCAAAAAATAATCTGTTTGATACTACGACTAAAGCAAAAACTGATGTTTTTAAACATTTTCAAATGTAGAGGGAGTGTTTGAGTTTGTACTTCACCATACAGTAAAATCCACTATATTGATTCATGGAGTTTGCATGTTCTCCCTGTGTTGGCGTGGGTTTCCTCTGGGTGCTCCAGTTTCCCCCACAGGTCCAAAAACATGGTATAGGTAAATTGGGTAAGCTAAATTATCAATAGTGTGAATGAGTCTGTGTGGATGTTTCCCAGTGATGGGTTGCAGCTGGAAGGGCATCAGCTGCATAAAACATATGCTGGTTGTATAAGTTGGTGGTTCATTCCGCTGTGGCGAACCCTGATTAATAAAGGGATTAAGCTGAAAATAAAATAAAAGAATTAATATTGATTCATTTTAGTATGTCCAGACTTAGTTTCTTTAGCTTAAGCAAGTGTTTTGCATTAGTATTGATGTGCATTCTTTCTCTCCTTTACAGATGAATACTGATCTTGCTGCTACTGATATTTCAAGACCTTGTCCGGCAGAAGCAGGTTCAGAGCAGGTACTGTCATTTCAATATAGCTGACTTACTGTAAATCTGCAACACAGAAAGTTGATGTGAATATTGTTGATAGAGATTCACACTGTGAACCAGAAAACACACTGCTTTATGAGGACACTGTGAATTGTTAGGACACTGTAGTGAAACCATCTGGTATTCTATGGGCTCTATTTTAATGATCTAAGCACAAAGTCTGAAGTGCATGGCACAAAAGTAGTAATGGCGTGTACAAATCCACTTTTGCTATTTTAAGGATGGAAAAATACGGTTTGCACCCCAGGGCTTGGTCTAACAGGGTTGTGCTTATTTTTTAGTGTGTTTGAGCATAAACATGCATTAAACCAATCAGCGTCTAGTCTAGCTTTTCTACTTTACTGTCAATAAACGGGAGCTGATTCAGCTCTACTATTATAAATATTTCGAAATATTATTGTTTTATTTATATTTATATTAGGTTTAGAAATGTGTTGAAAAACTCTTCTCTCTGTTAAACTGAAATTAGGGGGGAAAAATAACCAGGGGGGCTAATCATTGAGGGGGGCTAATTATTCTGACTTCAAATGTATAATGTTCTGTGCATCACTGTAATTTTATTCCTCATTTTAAAAGCGACTGCTAAATGAAAATGTTTTAAAGTACTATGTTGTCATTTCTGCATTTAGATGAAATAGAGAACAGTTCCAAGCGATGCAGACTTGAACCTGTGTGTGATGCAGAATGGCACATAATCTAGAATAGACAAGCCATACCTTGGTCAGTGGTTCATCAACAAATTCAAAGGTACTTACTTGCTGCAAAAAATAATCTGTTTGATACTATGACTAAAGCAAAAACTGAATTAGTACTTCACCATATTGTAAAATCCACTATATTGATTCATGGAGTTTGCATGTTCTCCCCGTGTTGGTGTGGGTTTCCTCTGGGTGCTCCGGTTTCCCCCACAGGTCCAAAAACGTGCTATAGGTAAACTGGGTAAGCTAAATTATCCGTAGTGTGAATAAGTGCGTATAGATGTTTCCCATTGACGGGTTGCAGCTCGAAGGGCATCAGCTGCTTAAAACAAATGCTGGATAAGTTGGTGGTTCATTCCACTGTGGCGACCCCAGATTAATAAAGGGATTAATCCGAAAATAAAATAAAGGAATGAATAGTGATTCATTTTAGTATGTCTAGACTCAGTTTCTTTAGCTTAAGCAAGTGTTTTGCATTAGTATTGATGTGCATTCTTTCTCTCCTTTACAGATGAATACTGATCTTGCTGCTACTGATATTTCAAGACCTTGTCCGGCAGAAGCAGGTTCAGAGCAGGTACTGTCATTTCAATGTAGTTAGCCTACAATCTGCCAACACAGAATGTTGATGTGAATATTGTTGATAGAGATACACACTGTGAACCAGAAAACACACTACTTTATGAGGACACCATGAATTGTTAGAACACTGTAGTGAAACCATCTGCTAGTCTATGGGCTCTATTTTTATAAAGGTTTCTGTTTGATTAAAATGTTTTCTTTAAATGCACCCAAATATAATGTCTATTAAAAACATTGTTGTGCAAGTTACTTCCAAGCTGTAATACATTACAGATTACTTGTTACTGTTGTGTAATTGTAATCCCTTACCTTACAATATTACTGTCTCAATATTGTAATATGTTACATGACTACAAATTACCTTTTTAGTTACTTTCACCAAAATAGCTACAGAATTAGAACTTAACATTCTAAAATGACAAAACATACTGCAGAGCATTTTACATCCAGTGTAAAGTGATATGATGTAGCAGAATGACTGTGACCTATCCAGGCTACTAACAATATAGTATATAGTTGGCTATGTGAAGGCTCAAGACAATGAAAGAAAGGATGACAGCAAGAATCACAAATGATCTGTTAGTCTGTTAAAAGTATGATAGAGGTAAAGTGATTATCTGGCAATCTCTGAATAGCTTGACTATATTCATATTAGACACTACAGGCCTATATGTAAACTCCAATGCCATGACAAGATGCAGATTTTTTTTCTTATTGTTGCCATTATTTTATTCACTTTAAATTTAAGTGGCTCACAACACAAAACTGTCCTGCACAAAGTGAGCATGATGAACATACAGTAGCTTTCTCAATATAATGCCTGCGCACCGATTTCCTCTGTTTGTGGACAAAACTGCTTGCGAGCTCCCAAATATACGCTGCTTGCGCGCACATTTCCTCACGCTCTCTCAAATATGCACTGCTCACGCACACATGTTCTTGCAGGCTCTCAGTGAGATTATATGCCGACTCACAATGTGTGTCTTGTGTTCCCTCTTCTATTTGTGCTTTTGGATATGATTTATATTGGTCCACTATTTATTAACAATAACCAAAATGCTAAAATAGACTTACATATACATTTTTTAAACAATAAACCAACAATTCCAACAATTAATGACACAGAGAATAGACGTTGAGTGTAAAGAATACATTTTATTTTAATAAAAGGTGCACTATACTAATCAAATAAAAACATTTAAACAAAAATATAACTAACACAAGCTGAAATGTTACTAATAGAATATAGGGAAAACTTGATAAGGTATTATAGCCTACTGTACTATTCACACTTCAAATAAATAAAATGTGGTCTTCCACATTGTTGATGAGATTTTGGAGAACATTTTCCCTGTCGTCCTCTTCATTTTGAGGAAAAGCTGTTCCACAGGGCCCCTGAACACGTCTATTGGCATGTACGGTGTTTTGAACAATACTATAGTAAAGTACTTCAATTAATCTGTTGTGGTAATACTATAGTTGCTATGGTAACACAGCAAGTGAAATATAAACAAATTACCCAGTGCTGTAGTTTTTTTTAACAATATTATAGTGTATATTATTCTACAATTCACCACACTTTACTGTAGTAAAACTACACTTTGTTTTTTATTTTATCAGTTCACTATTCCTAATACTACAGTATGCTGAAGCATTTATTAACAAGTTTTAAATTATACTAGCCTAAAACATAGGTAGTATACCTAACACTCAAAAACACTAGAATTTATTTTAGAATTTACCTTAACCTGTAGGTAAATAGTGTAGAAATATCTCTGGATATATAGTATAAGATAATATAATCTCTGGAGAGCAAAAGCACAAAAAGAGGAGGAAACACAAGGCACAATTTGTGAGTCTGCATCATCTGACAGAACGAGAGCACATCTTCCGCACGTGAGCAGCTGTGTTTTGAGTGCACGCGAGGAGAAACCGGTGCGTTCGCTCGCTCGTATTACATGAATAAGTTTGTCAGTAAAAATAACACCATATGTACTTGCGTCCATCTCGCGAATCAATTTGCCGCTTTTCCGCTGTGCATTAGGGCTTAACATTACTGTGCACCAGGCTGAGCCAATAGCCTCGGACCTCGAGCTCAGAGGCTGAAATCATTCCGCGTTCAAAGTAAAAAGTTCCAATAGCCGGAGGGAGATTAATGACAACACATGCCGCGCGTATATTCACCAACCACGAACAGGAAATACAACTGCGCTATTTTTTTATTTGTTAATGTCTTGCGGGCAAAAAGTTTGTTGTAACGCAAGCGTTACTGGACATGTACCGAGTAAAATATTACAGAAAATGCATTAGTAATGCCTTACACTACTGCATTACAGGAAAATGTAATACATTACTGTAATACATTACTTTTGTAACGCGTTACTCCCAACACTGATTAAAAATGAAAGGGTTTGTCATCTTTGTTAATCTCTGAGTTAACACCCCTGCTCTTGTTAATGCAGAGACTCAGTTAATGTTGTTGTTAACGCATTACAAAAGCAATGTGATTACAGAAGTAAATTAGTTTTTGCCGTAATGCAGTTATATTACACATTACTGATTATTTTATTGTAATATTGTTACTCATTATAATCTCAGTAACGCAAGTTGGTTCAATTCTGCATCAACAGCTCCTTTAGAAATATTATGCCCAGGAAAAACATGTCTGGTTTAATGCTTATTTCTCTTTAAGATGTATTATAATTAGTGTATTTGTATTTTTTTAGCTTAAGCAAGTGTTTTGCATTAGTATTGATGTGCATTCTTTCTCTCCTTTACAGATGAATACTGATGTTGCTGCTACTGATATTTCAAGACCTTGTCCGGCAGTGGCAGGTTCAGAGCAGGTACTGTCATTTCAATATAGCTGACTTACTGTAAATCTGCAACACAGAAAGTTGATGTGAATATTGTTGATAGAGATTCACACTGTGAACCAGAAAACACACTGCTTTATGAGGACACTGTGATTTGTCAGGTCATTTTAGTCTGTAAATTACTAGTGAACAGTAGTAATCTGTTGTAATGTCCTGTCAAACCACTCTGTCCTTTTAATGCAGTGTGTTGTCAGTGACATTCTGTGTATCACTAAAACACAAATATATGTTAAGTCTTTAAAGATTTGAACGAGTGGCCGTATAAAGTTGAAGTTTGAGTTTGATGAATAATGGGTGAGTATTTGTTAACGGTCTGTCCATCACAGACAAGGTCGCTCAAACAAATGTATGACAAAAAATTGGCCAAAACTTGGTATTTATTAATATGGATGTGATCGGTAGCTACGATCAAATCTCAAAATCTTTCAGTTAGTGTGAAGATCTGCTTACCTTTTTGGGTGTCGAAAAGACCGTAAGATGAGATGGAAGATCTGAGATTGTGTTTTCTTTTATTTTGTCTGTATTGCGATTTGTCACATTTCATTACATACATATTCTTAACATTGAAAATTAGACATCACAAACCTTAAAAAGTGCCTTACAAATAATTGACATTATGGGAGAGGAGAGGTCAGTTAGATGTTGTTATATGCAGCACGCATTAGCTTTAATTAGCTTTAATATTAATTAAACATTAATATTAATTTAACATTAGCTTTAATATTAATAATGAAGGCATATAATAAGTTTAATATATCAGAAAATAAATTGTAAATATCCCCAATTTTTTTTAGATGTACAGTATAAAAAGTCATAAGGTGAACAGTTTTCAAAATTTTTCATAAATCACACATAAACCTTGCCTTAAGTTAATTTTTGCACTCTGAGCTGTGCTTTGAGTTGATAAATTAGGCCCAATGTGAATCACTCCACACTCTCCTGTGAATTTTTATTTATTTATTTTTTTTTTATTAAATTTTTTTTTTAATACTAATACAATTACGGTTAATGGTTAGTCGACCAACTACAGGTTAGTGGCTTATTAGGGGCAGTCCTATCATACTTAACAAATAAAAATAACAGATTTGATTTCTTGTTTTTAAAAGAGAGGTTAACACCAAGACTCAGTTTGAACTCTGAATAACTCGTTTGTTTTTCAGTCTTGGTTAAGTCTTGCAGTTTCTTTAGCTTAAGCAAGTGTTTTGCATTAGTATTGATGTGCATTCTTTCTCTCCTTTACAGGTGAATACTGATGTTGCTGCTACTGATATTTCAAGTCCTTGTCCGGCAGAAGCAGGTTCAGAGCAGGTACTGTTATTTCAATGTAGTTAGACTACTGTAAATCTGCAATACAGAAAGTTGATGTGAATAATGTTGATAGAGATTCACACTGTGAACCAGAATACACACTGCTTTATGAGGACACTGTGATTTGTTAGGACACTTTGGTGTGTAATTGATTAGTGAAAAGTAGTTAAACTGTCATAATGTCCTGTCAAACCACTCTGTCCCTATAATGCAGTGTGTTGTCAGGGACATCAGTAATGCCCCATTCACGGTGGGTGTCTCCATTTACATTTGATGGAGTGCTTGTCTGAGTCTTTACGTCATTAAAGTGACGGCAGCCAACCACATCCTGCTTGAACTGCAATGCAATAAAGGCACGTCGTGGTAGTAAATAATGATGTATATACAGATTATTCATACCAAAGCAATTGCCAACATTGATAATAAGCTTTTCCTCTTTTGACATGTGGCTAAAAAGAGCTGCACGATTGTAAATAAATAATAATCATGATTTTTTTTGTTGTGTAGAACAAACATGATTCTCCTATCAGTCTGTAGAACTTTTTTATTTAAAAGATTTACCTCTGAAAATTGAACTTTCAAGGAAAATGGCAAAAAAGTAAGGCACAATACTCTAAAATCAAATGTAATGTAATAAAAAATATCATCATGAATAAGAAATATGGTTTTTGATATTGTATGCTAAAATTAAGATATAATTATTATGATTATTATTATTATTACTATTGTTGTTATTCCAACATATAGTAAAAAAACAAAACAAAAGTACAAATACAAGTTTGTGTAGACTTCCTAATGCTAAATTTTAAATAGATTTAGGTTGCTGGACTTGAATAGACTTTACATTTGTCCTGGTTTTAATGCACAGGACAGGAATGACATCTGTAATCATA
The DNA here is from genome assembly GCA_903798035.1 of Danio albolineatus. NCBI lineage: Eukaryota > Metazoa > Chordata > Actinopteri > Cypriniformes > Danionidae > Danio > Danio albolineatus. The sequence goes on from CAIGQQ010025183.1 coordinate 11,051, forward strand.
ATACATAATACTTAAGTTTATACATAATACTTAAATTCATAATACATAATACTTAAATTCATAATACTTAAGTTTAATTGTTATGTTAGACACAAATGCTTGCACTTTGTCATTGACTACATAAAAAAATAAACACATTTTTCACTGGTAAAATCAGACATTGCAGGCAAATGTGACCTGATTCTGATGTCATTCGCTACAATTTTTAATGATGTGCGACTTGCATTGACAGGTGAAAATTCGATGTACCTTTTTACACTGTAGACACAAGGGTACGGGTCAGCTTCATAGCGGATAAATTTCCACGAGGCCTGAATCTGATTTGACTAAATCAGAATCTATGTGATATTTTCCTGCTTACACGTACATGGGCAAATCCGATCTGTGCCACATCTAAATTTAGTGTCAAATCTGAATTTAGTCTCTTGAACCATGCAGTGTAAATGCAGCCTTTCATATGCAGTGTGAACATAGCCTCTATGAACCAGAATACACACTGCTTTATGAGAACACTATGATTTGTTAGGACACTTTGGTGTGTAAATGATTAGTGAACAGTAGTTAAACTGTCATAATGTCCTGTCAAACCACTCTGTCCCTTTAATGCAGTGTGTTGTCAGGGACATCAGTAATGCCCCATTCACACCTGTCCTTAAATGTAATTGCAGAATCGTTCTGGTTTAAGATCATGTGGGGGTTGATTAAAGATTGCGTTCATTTTGCAATTTGAGGAATAAACTAATGATCTTCAATGTAATTTAGCGAAAGTCGCTTGATTACATTCAAATTGATGGTCAGAGAAAATGTCCAAATATCATGTCCAAAATGACCTCAAAAGAGTACTGCAACTAAATACATATAAACATGGTATGATTTCAGATCAGATCCAGTGAACTGAAATTGAAGATGACGAGAATAAGAAATCTGCAGGTGACACATCTTTAAGCAAACCAAAAGAGATTTCGGCGTCAATGGAACCTGCCTAATTGGAGGTAATTATATGGTATTAGGGGTAACCTGATAGGTGGAATCAAACTACACACACTGTTATACACATTTATACATCTTGTTTTTCAGGCATATAGTAATGATTACTCTGTATATTAATACATGCTTTATTAACAAATTTGTACTGTTTTGTGAGCATCTAAAGTGAGGACTATTTAGATTTAGATAGTAAATCCCTTTAAAATGACAATTAAAGGTAGAACAAAATATAATTGTACTTAATTTAGTTACGAGGATCAATCATTAACAAAGTATACAATCATTAAACACATTATATATGTGCTTATAGGTCAGGAATACAGCATTTGTAGCTTTAGTTATAAACAGCTTGCTTACTAATGTCTATTAATGTAGAGTTTTGCTTAACAAATGATGAATTAACAATTTGTTAAACAAGTTTTTAACAAATTTGCTTTTTTAACAAATTTTGCTTTTAAATTTGCTTAAACGACTGTGCTGTTAAGTCTTACACAAAATCTATGCATGAAGATTGTTTATTGAAAAAAAAAACAAAGTATTTTGCTGTTCAGTTTTTGCGATCTTCAGGTTTACAATTGCGCTCCCTTTGCAGTGCACTTAAAAAAACATTGATGTCATTTTGAACAGCGTCATGACAAGCTGTAGGTGACCTGTTATTTAAAAGTGGACTTTTCAAAAAATAAATAAACAATATCCGTCTTAATAATAATAATAATAATCATCATCATCATCATCAGTAATATTATTATTAAAGTATAATTGTTAATTGTTTAAATTTCATTTCTTAATGAATAGCCTCATTATTTATATGATTTATATATGAGATTAGAATACGTGTTTGCTTTTGAAAGTGATTTTATGTTTTAGAATAGAATATGTAATGTTCTCAATATTTGTAAAGGAAACAGGCCCTATATGTGCAGTTTACATAAACTTCTATATGGATAGCGAGTGCATGTTTTTACCAAAACTAATATTGCATTTTATTTTAAATGTGTAAGCGTGTAAAACAATATAATTTGCACAAAGAAATTATGGGGTTCTTCTCTATAGAAGTAGTTACTCCACCACGTTTGCAGCATCATTATGGGCGTTTTACGTTAGAATTAACGTGGTTCAAACGATGGATCTGCGATAGAAACTACGGGTACTCGTTACTACATCGTTCTTTTCCCAAATGATGCATCGTACTATGATAGTTCAGCCGCGAGTTACATCGTTGTTTGGGAAACACACCCCAGATTAATATTAAATTGTAATTTAATAATTAAAAAAATGAACTGACACCTCTATTTTGTATCTGACACATTAAATATTGCATTTTTAAATATTGATTTATTTTAAAATGTGCAAACAACAGCATACAGAACATTTTAACAACAGAACCTGGATATATCATCAAATTTTCACACACACCAGCATTTCCAACAACATTAAAAACAGAATATAAACCTACAGAATATAGCGAATACAATAAAGGGCTGCACTAAATATTTCAACTTAAATTACAAATTTAGATTAGGCTACAAAACTGAATAATTTGTAATATCCGGCATAGGCTGTTTTTTTCCCCCAATCATACCAAACATACAGTTTTTTTTTCATCAAATAAAAATAGCAGGATTACTACCTCAAATAGATTACTTCAAATAAGCATTTAATTAATGTGCCGCTGTAATTACTATATCACAAACCTCTGTCAACATTTTTGATTTAAGTTATTATTTTAAGGTTATGTCTTGTGGGTCTGATTTTACTTAAGCGCTGCTGTGCTTTCAGTTTCTTTATCTCACTCACAATGAGTTCAGCTAAGGGATTGTCCTAAATTAGTTAAACTCTCCTCACTTTGGTGTAGCACAGAAATATCAGTATATCATTATAGGCTTTGCTGAAAGGCTGGCTTTTTTACCGGCAACGAGGGAAAATAATGGTATTAGAGATTTTAAAGGAAATTGATATTTAGAAGGAAACATAGCCTAAACTTAACAACAACAGATTTTATAAATGTTGTAATATAGAGTGGCCTTAAATAGTGTTGCCTATAGTTGACTGCAAAGAATCAAGTTTTTTTTTTTGTTTTTTTTTTGATACTGTATCGCAGTAGGCATGTGTGCTAACCAAAATGGGAATGTGTTTATTTTGAAAAGATATATATTTTAAATCATGAGGAACACATAAAAATAATGTTTGTTGTACTGTCTGCAATGAAATACAAGTCAAAGTAAATGTAAAAATCACTACTTTTTATTTTTATTTGTGTTTTCCATACTGTCCCAACCTTTTCTGATTTGAGGTTGTGTGTATATACAGTTAAACTCAGAATTATTAACCCCCTTTGAACTTCTTTTTTTTATATATATATTTACCAAATTATGTTTAACAGAGCAAGGAAATTTTCACAGTATATCTGATAATATTTTTTCTTCTGGAGAAAGTCTTATTTAATTTATTTTGGCTTTCAAAACCATTTTAAGGTCAATATTATGAGCCCCTCTAAGCTAGATATTTTTTGATAGTCTACAGAACAAACCATCATTATACAATAACTTGCCTAATTACCCTAACCTGCCTAGTTAACCTAATTAACCTAGTTAAGCCTTTAAATTGCCCTTTAACCTGAATACTAGTGTCTTAAAAAATATCTAGTAAAATATTATTTACTGTCATCATGGCAAAGATAAAATAAATCAGTGATTGGAAATTAGTTATTAAAACTATTATGTTTAAAAAAAAATCTTCTCTCTGATAAACAGAAATTGGGGGAAAGAATAAACAGGGGGGCTAATAATTTTGACATCAGCTGTATGTATATATATATATATATATATATATA
>CAIGQQ010025193.1:0-12383 GCA_903798035.1 Danio albolineatus
TAGTATAAATACTTAATATCACATATTAAATTATTATTATTATTATTATTATTATTATTATTATTATATAACTAGTATTACATTTATATAAATTAATTATACAATAAGAAATTTAAATTTAAATTAAAAAATAAAATAAAATAAAATAAAATAAAATAAAATTGAATTGGGGAAAGTCTAAAGCATTTAAAATGTGAAAATTGTTTCAATTCTGTTGCAGCAGAAAGGGCGCTGGGTAAAACATATGCTGAATAAATTGGTGGTTCATTGGCTATGGCGACCCCAGAGTAATAAAGGGAATAAGCCGAAAAAGAAAACGAATGAATGAATGAATGAATGAATAAATGAATGAATGAACTCAATCTTTACAGCTCTTTGTTGGTGTGACATGTTCAAAACGAGATTCAAACGCTACGTTTCATATATTAGGATTTTAAATGATTAACTTGCATTAATCTCATCTTAAAATGTTCACATCTTGTGGCTAAACTAGTGTTTTCCGCCACACCATTGGCTTTCTTTGCAAGTGTCTTACTGTACACACAATATTTGATTGTTTTGATACATTCACTTAACTAGAAACTCATTTCTGCATTACTCAATGATAATTTAGCTGCCATTCAAATAATGGCCCAAGCTCAAGTACCCATAGATCTAACAAAAACCAAGAGAAACACCCAAAGGTCATCTACAGTGAGGACATTATGCAGAACTGCATCTGTGGCACAGACTGTTTTTTTCACCTGGAGCTTTTATGATGGAGGGCTATTTGGAGAGCAGCATTAGAAATTCTCCTCTGCTTCGACTCTCTGCAGCTCCTCTGACTCAGACATCACGTCTGCCTGACTCTCACGGGGCTCCCCCAGATTCAGACATTATGTAAGGAGCCCCCTCTGCGCGCGTGCGTGTGTGTGCGCATGTGTGTGTATTTGTCTGTGAGGCTGCTCAAGCAGAATGCTAATACAGCGGAAAGGTGCAGTGAGAGATACAGGCTGAAGGAAAAAAAAAATAAAAATTCTCCAGAGAGTAGGAGGACGAGAGTTGTGCACGTCTGTCTGTTGCAGCGTGAAGGAGGGGAGAGAAACCATTACGTAATAGTGAAGTTGTGCAGGAGAGTTGAGTTGAGCTGAGCCGCAATGCTGTGCAGCAGAGACACTTCACTTCAGTCAGGTGAAAACTTGAGTTTAAAGTATACATGAAAGCAATTCTAACCATATTGCTATTATTACGGTGAACAATTCATCTGTGCATGTCATTAAGAAAAAAAAAATAGTTTGCCCTTGTAATCTAAGATTACGTCTGATTACGTATGAATTGTATTGGGTGTGTATTGGGTGTTGCTAACATACTTAACCACGCCCCTTCAACTCTCAGTTTTCACAGCGCTATAACAACAAACAGAAATGGTGAGGAAGAGGTGTCTGATTGTTATAACTCCCCAAATTCTTCTTCTGAACTTTCTGAATGAAAAGCCTTCTTTTAAACATCCAATTAGCTTGCAGTAAAAAAACAAGCCACACCCACTGTTTTCTCATTTAATTATCTGTTTCTTTAGAAACTGCGCCACAGTACGGGAAAAAAAAATGGTAGCAGCTTCCAGTTCATGCAGATTTTAACACTACATCAGCAAACAGGATTCTTTTTATATATTGTTTGTTATTTTAATCTCGACTCAATCTTGAACCAAATTAACTTTTGGGTAGATAGCATGCTCAGACTGTTGATGATTCTCACCAAATTTAATAATTGAGACACCTCATGAGACTCATTCTCAGAGTCTGCCATATTTCATAATGATTAGCTACAGTACTTCTGGGCCCTATCATTCACCCAGTGGGAATTGTCATTAATTATTATTAGCATTATTATTTATTATATGTATATTTATAACTGTTCTAATAAAAACTAGTTTAGATTTGTCCACCTGTCGTGTTTTGGAGACGTGTGTTTGGATATAACTCAGTTTTTTGACCACACTTCGTTGTTATTGTTCATTAATTTTTTTATTCGTTCGTCATTACTCGTTTGCTGGAAATAAGAACTGAATTATAAATAATTTAGAAACAAATCTTTGCGCTTGTCAAACAAAATGTAAAAAAAAACAAAAATAAACAAAAATAAAAATATAGCCTAATGGATGTCTCCAGTGGACTGAGTTTCCACCATATCTTTAACCATGAAATTCAAGGAGTAAAGTAAAGAGTCAAAGTAAAGTAAAGAGAAAGTAAACAGGCAGAATAGAGGACGCTCGTTCTTTATCCTTGCACTGCAGACGGTCTGTTTAACTGTTTTCTCGCTAGAAGCATTCGGTTTTTCCACTTACAAAGTTCGCCATGTAAATAGCAAATTGAGCCATGGCGCGACGCAACTGGCTCTTAAAGGGAATGGTTTTTGAGACTCTGATTGGTTTAAAGCACTTTATACTCAAAAAAAACCCCATAACTCATTAAGAGAATAAGCACAACACTGTTAGACCATGCACCTTTGCGCAGAACGTATTTTTCTTTCCTTAAAATAGCAAAAGGTGATTCGGACACGGCCTTAATGCTTTTGTGCCATGCGCTTTATACTTTGCGCTTAGATCGTTAAAATAGAGCCCTATGTATTTGGGCATCTAAGTAATATTTCAATCATTACATTAACATTTAGTCAGAGAATTAAGTGCCAGAGCCAGGGAGAGTGTTTTTTTAGAGAGAAGAGTGTTTCTACATGTGGCTTGTCAAGCCCACTCACTTGTAAAGCACACTTCATAAATGCACAATGTATTTTTAAGAGATATGGAGTGATTGTAAGGAAGGGTCTTGTGCAAATGTGTAAAAACTGGTGCAGACGTCGGTTAAAGGGTCAGAGAGATGAAAAAGTGTGTTTTCTACAGGTGGTTTGTCAAGCCCACTCACCAGTGTGAGGGACACGTTTAGAATTGCATAACATTTTGAGACTGTCATGTTACTTTAAGCTCCAAAAAACAAAAACTGTAGTACTAAAATGGGCAGAATATGACATTACCTGGTGTGTCCTTACTTCAGAATGAATGTTTGTCAATATATATGCACGTAGTTTAAGCATCGAGGGCAAATTTAATGTAAACTTGCTAAAATGTCAAAAGCCAGACAATTTAATTTAGTAATATCCTTCCAGTGCTTTGACATAACAAAGTTCCTTCAACTCTTTTTTTTTTAATGTTTTTGAAATGGAAAATGTCTCATCGCTGGTTAAATCATGACATGCCTAAACAGAGACTGCAAACTTTTTGTGGTTAATTCCTACCCAATTAAATATACAGGTTAAGAGGATAGTTCACCTAAAAAATAATAATAATAATAAATAAATAAATTTACTCACTATTTACTTAGCCTCAATTGGTTCCAAACCTAAGTTTCTTTATTCTGTTGAACGATAATGAAGATATTTGGAAGAATTCTTTGTTTGTATTTAACAGAAGAAAGAAACTCAAAATTAACTATTATATATATATATAAATTCTTTTTTTTGCCAGAAACAAGGGTAAAAACTACTGTATTGCTTGTCATTGTGATCTCTATGGATCATTTTTGACCTATTTAGTTCCTGTTGTTCATATAATTTTTAATTTTTAACTGAGGTTAATTTGATAAAATGCATTATGCCAGAAAAATGTATTTACTTATATTTCAAAAAGCTTCAACATAAAAAACTAAAATCAAAAGCAGAGTCAATGGCAACTTTTAGTGAGAAAAAAAACCTGTATATTTTGCAGAAATGAGTTTAAAAACAGAAAAAAATGTATATAGTAGTTTTCATGTGTTCAAGTTTAAATCCCATCATCTAAGATTGCATTCAAATAAAAACTTACCTCATTTTTTGTGGTTATACTGTCGGTACGATCTTTGAAATCAGGATTCACCTGAAGCAGAACCAGAAGTGTTAATGTAGGGCCTACAGTATAAACACACACACACAGTGAATGACAGACACACACACAGACGGGTTCTCTCAGTATTTGTATACAAGACAATAACCCCTCTGTCTGTCCTGTGCACAGTAAATGACTGAGACTGATTCTGCACCACTGTGACAATAACATTGAAAACACTGCCATCTGCAGCCCGTCTTCCAGAAAAATATCAAAAATAAAAGCTTTTATTCAAAATCTTTCACAGTTTAAGAGATTGAGTTCTAAATTACAGGTAAACTAAAAGACCAGTCAGACTTTAACATGTTGAACAGTTATGCTAATATGTACAGTACATATTACATTTACATTTAATCGTTTGCATAGTAGAACACCAGAAGCAACCAAAGCAACAGAAGTACCCCAATAAGTTAATAATACGACAATTTCCAGTAAGTCTTACAGTAGCATATGTACACATACCTGTATATGCAGTATATATATACGCATTTCACACATAATACATTCTAATATGCGTATCTGGTGTTAATATATTGTATTATTATTATTATTATTAGTCACCCTTTTTCGATGGTCCATTTGTTGAATTGAAGTGAAATTGCAACTAATTCTTGCTAGATTATAAGTAGACTGTTAGGTAGACTGTTTCTTACAGTCAGTTAAATGTCTGTTGAAGGTCTGTACCAACAGATAATAAGTAGACAGTATGCTAATACTCAAATGGGCCATCGAAATAAAGTGTTATCTTAGTATTAAATGAAAAAAAAATGCATTCTTTGTTGGAACAATCATTGTTCACATTTATTTAATGAAGAGAAATCTTAAAAGAAAAGCGTTAATTTTATGTTAAAATATTAAGGGAAGAAATAAATGTCTATACTGCATCTTCTAAAGCAAAATTGCAAAATATAACTAATAATTTATTTATAAATATATACATTTAAGATATTTTATATTAGATATTTCACTAAAACAGACAAAAATGAACTAAATGACACTACTGTTGTTGCACATTAAATGTACAAAGCTTCAACAGTTAATCATCATATCATTAGGTAGCTAAGACTGATCTTAGAAGAATTTGATGGGAAATAATGAGACATTCATTTAACATGGAGATCTCCTTATAGGGCTAAAAACTCTTAGCTTTGTCATCAATTACTCACCCTTCACTAAAAAAAAAACAGTTTGAGCTTCTTCCATCTGTTGAACACAAAAGAAGATATTTTGAACAATGTTGGAAACCAGTAGCCATTGGCGTCTAAAGTATACATTTTCCTACTATGGCTGTATTCAATGGCTACATTCTTCAAAATATCTTCTTTTGTGTTTTAACATAAAAAAGAATTTCAAACCGGTTCTAAAATGTGAAAGGGGAGTAAGTTTTGGATGACAGATCCATTTAATAATTCTGCTGCTCACGATTAACAATAGACTTATTAGAGAAAACTCATTCCGACATTCTTCTGATATCAGCTGTTAGATGCAGTGTTCCTGCTTTCAGGGTCAGTGGAGTACAAACTTTAAAAAGTCACCGTACTGAGTAGTTTTACCGCTCTAGGAAATTTTTCATATGTGGTAAGCAAATAAAAATAAACCACAGGCCTTCAGACAAACCACACCATGGCAAATCATATACAGTGTTAACAGCTCTTTAACCATGACTCAATCATGTAAATAAGGTAGAGGAGAAAGCCAGGATGAGTTTCGGTTGAAAAAGAAGCAAGCACTGAGAGCCTGAACGTGTACCTCTGCTGCAAGGTAGTGTCCTGTGGCGAGGTGTTTAAACCGAAACAGGCTGTTCCACTGGCCGGCGCCTCCTCGACACGGGTCGTAGTGGACAACCTGAAGCACAGAGGAGACAGATCAGACATTCTGCTTCACTCTAGACTGCAGGATAGTCGCAATTGTTCAGGTAATGTAGTTGAGGGAAGTCGATTTTTTAAGGCACCTAAATTCTATATTTATTTATTTTTATCATTTATAATTGTTTCTTAACTAAAGGCATACAATGCATGCACAGTATATACAGTATATATGAGTACACCGTTCACAAATCACTCATTCAAATTGATATTTTCTTTAGGGTGCTTTACATTATGGTTAAGCATTTACATTTAGTTAGATTAGTTAAGTACTGAAGCCAAGTCTGGAGCTAATCTAATCAAATAATTTACAATAATGGTCTAAAAATCAGCACAAATTTTTGTTAGCGGAAAATATATTTAAAAAAATAGCAAGAATCAAGACCAAAAAAAAAAAACATATAAAATGTAGCTGTTTTTTTTTTGGCAATATTTTGAATGAATTTAAATGCATTAGCTTTCTATTTCTAAAGATGTTCTGAGAATAAAATGTTTCTGTGACTATAAAGTAAATCTGTTTAATAAATCTGTTGTGTTTAAATGCACCAAAATATAGCACCTATATTCACCGAGAAATAGATAAAAATATTCATTTTCATAATGGCAGTACATAATATTTTACTAGATATTTTTCAAGACACTTCTATACAGCTTAAAGTGACATTTAAAGGCTTAACTAGGTTAATTAGGTAAACTAGGCAGGTTAGGGAAATTAGGCAAGTTATTAAAAAATAAAAAACTGCTTTTATTTTAGCCGAAATAAAACAAATAAGACTTTCTCTAGAAGAAAAAATATTATCAGACATACTGTGAAAATTTCCTTGCTCTGTTAAACATCATTTGAGAATTATTTTAAAAAGAAAAAAAATTTAAAGGGGGTTTAATAATTCTGCTGTACATGAATTTCAACTGTACATATGCATTTATTCGTTTATCTAAGTGTATGATATGATTATTAAATATCTTAAATACAATATTTTAAAAGTAGTATTAATATACGCAAAGAATTAATAAGAATTATGTGACAGAAAAAACTATCAATGGTTATGGAATTTTTTTTAAAGAGGATAGTGTCACACACTGAGGAAGGCAGTGTGCCAAAACATTTGTGCTTCGTATCACCCAAAGAATGTAAAATAAAAACAGTATAAAGCAATTATTTAATAAGTGTGAATCATGACCTTCTGAATAATATTATTGACTAGATAAACCCACCAATTGTTTTTTTTTAAACCGTGAGCACACAGGGCAAACCTCACTACTCAAGTTTTAAATAAATAAAAAAACATTTTATAAAGCAAATAAACATTTAAAGAGTAATAAAAACTAAATTATAAATAAAATTTTTAAATACAAATAAAATTTAAATAATACAAATTTGTACTTTATGATTTATGAGTACAAAATAATTCTTTAAACTGTAGTGTATACAATTATAATCATATAGACTAATAAATTCAGATCAGATAATAATGAGCAATATTCTTCAACTGTTATCATCATCCTACAGAGCAGTACCTCTACTTCCCAGAGTGCTTTTGAACTGGTGGCAGAGGTTGCGGACTGGCGGAGGGTGGTGCGCAAGAACACATACTGCTGCTTCTTGTACTCATCACAAGTGAGAAACTTTTCTTGCTCTGCGTGAAACAATCTCACCACATCCCCCTGAGTCAGTTAAACAGAAATGACAAAACACTGTCAAACATAAAACAAACCCAAACAAACAACACAGCAGTTCACACATGCAGGAGACTCACCCCTTTTAAAACATCCTCTCTGTATTCACTGAACTTCATGAAGAGCGTCACCTTCCAGCTAGTGTTGCAGTTCAAAGCATTTACCTGTATAAAACACACATCTGAACTAAATTTACATGTACAATTCAACACTTATCCAGTTATATGTAGTTTTTTAATTTAATTTATTAATACTTATTTTTCCTCACATAATATTTTAATATTATTTAGATACTCGTGTAATTGTATTTCTTTAATATTATGGTTATAAACCATTTCAATGTGGTCATGTCATTGGCCCATGTACATTTCCTGCTTGTTATCAAACTATTTCATAACTGTAACCAGAGGCAATTCAATCATAACTCCATGTTGAAACAGCTATCATAACATTATTTATCAATATGTGGCTCTTTTTGGATTCTCTGAAGCTATTGGAATTAAAAACGTAAAACAGGAAATACGTTGAACCATTGTTTTTGTTTACGTCCCTCAAAATGGTCCATTTTACTTCATTATTCATGTTATTTAATTGCTATATTAATTTCTATTAACGTGCCAGAATTAACCAAAGGCTCTTACCTCTGTAATTCCTGGACAAAATATTAAAATTTATCCCAAACAAAATGTAATTAAAACAGATGTAAAAACAACTGTACAATCACATATCACAATCCATAAAATGTAAATTATAATAATAATAATTTAATTTAATAGTTATTATAACTTAAGATGGAGCTTTTAAATAAAACATAAAGTTAGTTTATAATTCATAATTTATACTTTACAACTAAAGTTTAGTATGAATATATAGTATATATACACTAAACTGGTCTGGCTCTCGAATCTGATTCACTGATAGCCGTGTGATAATCCCGTAATAACAGCACTCGTACAGCCTCCTCGCCCTTGTGTATTACTCCGCCAACATAACAGTCACAAGCAGAGGAGGAATAAACTCACTACAGTTTGACAAACATTGCAGCTGTTAGACAACATAATGTATTTTTTTTGTCAACTATGTGGTTGTTTAGATTGCAAATATGCAGTTTATTTATAGGGACAGTGCTTATTTTAAATATTTATAATTTTGGAGATACAGCAAGTCTGCATCTATCAGCCTTTCGTACTGAGCAAAGACGGTTGATGTTGTCCATCGACAAGATAGCGTCAGAGACCACATAATACACATAATACTACAGCTGATCTAATCATTATTAAACCTGTAGGTGACATTCTAATTCAATCTCTCTGTTGTATGTTGTAGTGCTGGATTTATACCATATAATTGTAGTGTATTGAGTGTGAGATGAGACTCACATATCAGGAATGTGTGTATTCTGTGTTGGCCACTCTTTGTATAACCCTAAATTACTCTTTGGCCTTCGGTTTGTTTCTAATGAGACTCCCGTTTTCGTTACTGCAGACTAGTTTAGTAAAGAAAGAAATGTCCGCACATGTTTAGCATTTTTACTCATCACAAACACAACAGTAATCTGGTAGTGTTTGCGTCGCTTTGGCTTTTACAGGGTTAAATATTGTGATATCTCGATTGTAACAGTGAAATACAGGGAAATGTCTCGAGATTGATGGCATTTCATGCCGTTCAGCCTCATAATTTTTAAATGAGTAAAATCATCTGTTATCACTTCAGATATTACGCTAGAGAATCAGTCAAATACTAGCTCTAAAACGACGTTGGTGAATTAGTAACGGTTTCTGCTCTTCTGACGTCAGCTGCAAATGTGAATGAAAAACAGAAGAAAGAAGTTCCTCATACAAAAGGATTTTTTTGACTTTTCGTGTTTGATTTTCTTTTTATATACAAGATTATGCTGTCGTCTAACTTTTGTATGAACGCAATATCACACTCGTTGCAGTGCGATATGGCTGTATATAGGCACTAGTGGGACACTAAGGCACTTGACCTGTGGCCTTGTGGCAACACCACACCTCCCACCAGTGGCAATATACAGCCACATCGCACTGCTAAGAGTGTGATATTGCTCACGTACTGTATATAGTGACAAAAAACGAATATCAACATGGGACTTTCCTAATTAAATCATGGGAAATTCAATTTTTTTCTGGATTTACTAGGTAGACATTGGTTGGAGTAAATGTTAATATTTCAGTCACACTTTATTTTGATGGTCCGTCTGTTGAATTTAAGTTACATGGTAATTAATTCTCATTAGATTATAAGTAAACTGTTAGGTTGGGGTTAGGGTTAGTGTAAGTTGACATGTACTTGCAAAGTTTCTTATAGTCAGTTAAATGTCTGTTGAATGTCAGTATCAACAGATAATAAGTAGGCAGTCTACTAATACTCAAATGGACCATCAAAATAAAGTGCTACCAATATATCTTTTATAATAAAAAAGGTGATAAAATCCTAAAATTTATTCAAAATTTGAAATAACAATACTGTCAAAAATATTAAAATACTGCCATTTACCTTGTTTCTAGTTTTATTTTGTGGGGATTAAAAAAACACACATTCATTTTACAGTATGTGACTGAAAAAAAAAAATCAGGGTTACTAATATTGCTTTCTCAACTCTTCTGATGTTTATCAGAGCTGGTTTCTGACCTCTTTGCAGCCTCTGTTGTCCAGGAGTTCAATGTTGCTGGCATGGAGAGGCTGTCCTGCATTTACAGGCATGAGAACCACTTTATCTCCAACCACTACCTACACACAACATACACACACAGCACAAACATCATCAACTGCTCTGTCGCTGAGGCCTTTTTGACAATAAAGGAAACAATGACATCACATCCTGTGCCATGCATAGTTTGAAACGTGGTATTTTTCAGACACGCTAACTTTCCTGAAATTATGAAAGCTCAATAAAATGTTGGCTTATTTAGTCCATGTCTATTAGCATGCTGCTAGTATTTTGCTACACGCTGACAAAGTTTAAAGTCTCTCTATTAGCGAAAATACTGATGACTCATTCTGCATGCAAAAGTATATGGGTCAAAGATAAGATGGCCCATTTAAGGGTTTACGTCAAATTACACATACAGGAGATTCTGTGTACAAGGAAAGCATATTTGTTTTGATGTGATTTGAATACAAGTGTCTACCCCATGCTTCAATTAAATCTTGTGAAAGTAAATACTGAAATATAGGTAGAAATAGTGATCCACATACACATACATTAATGTAGAACACTAACCCATGGGAAAGTTCACACAAAAATGAACATTTTCTCACTATTTACACACTTTCAAGCAGTTTCAGAAACTTATTTTGTTATTTTGTAAACTTCTGAGCCTTAATTCCATAGTAGGAAAAATAAACCCTATGGGATTCAATGAATACTGTTTTTCAGCATTTTTCTAAATATCTTCCTTTGTTCAACAGAAGAAACAAACAGGTTTATAACATTTATTAATTAGTTTATAAATGGTCTTTGGACTTGTAGGGGAAACCGGAGCACCCGGATGAAACCCACGTGACCACGGGGAGAACATCCAAACTCCACATAGCAATGCCAACTGACTGAGCCGATGCTCGAACCAGCGACCTTCTTGCTGTCATGCTACCCACTACGCCACTGTGGCACCCCATAATATATAATATAATATAATATAATAAAATATAATATAATATAACAAACTGTAGTTTAAAGTATTAAAAACTATAGCCTAGTGGTTTGTAGGACAGTGGTAAAGTATAAAGTTTAGACTATCATACTTGAATAAAGTCTTTTAATCGGTCATCAAATGATACAACAATGATAACGAAATATTTATTTTATAAAGTGCCTTAAAAAAAATCAGCTTCTCAAAGCACTGAAAACATATGTAGACAATACTTTTAAAAAAATATGATATGTAAAAAATATTATCTATACTTCAAAATTATCCTAATTCTGAACTTCCCAGAGAATTCCAAAGGACAGTAACATATTGTCAGGGTTCTGCCACTCCTGTCTAGTTAATTCCTGTTTTTTGTGGCAGAGTCCGGACACTAGCTTTGTCTAGTGTTATGTATTGTCATTGTGTCTCGTATGAGCGTCGATTGTGGGCGCGCTCGGACCTTGCGCGCTCCCGCGTGATGCGGGCGCGCGGGGCCTGGGCGTGTTCGCGATCGCGCGCTCTTGTCCTTGTGATTTGTTTGTCTGCAGCGTGCATGTTTCAACCCAGCGCCACCCGAAACAGAAACCGACTAGACTTAAAGGCGCTGGGTAATGAAACGCACGCCGCAGACAAACAAATCACAAGGACAAGAGCGCGCGATCGCGAAAAACAGGAATTAACTAGACAGGAGTGGCAGAACCCTGACACTAGCCTCCCCTCAAAAGGGACGCCTCCTGGCGTCCCTCAAGGGAACATTCAACAAGGTACAAGACCGACAAGAAACTCCACAAGACAACAAAACAGGCAACATTCAACAAACACAAGACAGGGAAGTGAACAAGCAAGACAACATGAAGGGAGGGAGGGAGGGGAGCCAAGCCAGACCTGGCAAGACAAACAAGGGAGGATCAGGAGGTTCAGGGACCCTGGCATGGGGCCAGGGTGGAGCCGGAGGGACCGTCCAGGGTGGCATAGAGTCACCCCAGGGAGGAGCAGGAGGGGTGACCCAGGGAGGATCCATCAGGCACAGCAGGGCAGGAGGTCCATAAGTAGCCGGCTGGGCTGGAGGCCTGAGGGGAGCCGGCAGGGCTGGAGGCTTGAGGGGAGCCGGCAGGGCTGGAGGCTTGAGGGGAGCCGGCAGGGCTGGAGGCCTGTGGGGAGCCGGCACGGCTGGAGGCCTGTGGGGAGCCGGCACGGCTGGAGGCTTGAGGGGAGCCGGCAGGGCTGGAGGCTTTAGGGGAGCCGGCAGGGCTGGAGGCCTGAGAAGAGCCGGCAGGGCTGGAGGCCTGAGGGGAGCCG
>CAIGQQ010025202.1:0-13545 GCA_903798035.1 Danio albolineatus
ATATATATATATATATATATATATAAGAAAATATAATAACATAATAAGAAAATATTTTAGAACTAAAAGTGGTTGAGCTTTTTAGTAGCATGGTACGAGCAATAATTTTGATTGATTTTAATTTGTAGATGTTCACAGATTAGTTTGATACTTCTGCTAATATTTGGTTTTGCTTTTACATTGAAAATGTTTTTTACCAAAATTGTAATGGTCAACTAAATTTGTTAAAATTCAGCCCATATAAAGGTTTGCAATGACCAACGCAATTAATATTTTTTTTCCCAGTGTACTGCCTTGAGTTGTGTAGTTGAGAATAAAGTTTTTTTTTGTTTTTTTTGGAGCGGGGGGTATTACCTTTTTGTAATCTTATTATATTCAATCTCTCCAGAATGTTGTGAACATAATCAGATATTTTCAGACTAGAATGATTGATTATTTGGTGTGGCAGTAATTTTAACAGTTTCCTGACTGTCCAAAGAATGTGGGGAAATAAGCATCAATTTACAAACAAACTGTGAACTCTACAAAATGTTGTGAAATTTTCTTGATTCTGCGTTAAATTCATTGACTCATTGATCTCTTGGAATTGCAAAATTCTGGAGGGTCTGGATATTCTGAATGTTTAATGTTTATAAATCGTGCTTTTGTAAAAACACATTTTTAAAGCACTGTATATGCAATTTTTTCCTAAAATTCTAATCATCTCTTAATTCAATTCAAAAGAGCAATATTGACAAGACTTGCTAAAACATACAGTACACTGTTAAATAAATTCTGTGAACTTTGAAAATGTGAATGTTTTGCATATTTTGTAATTGATTTTGTATTTATTTTTAATCTCCCCTGTTTATTTATGCTTTTGAATTGCATTATGGGACCTTGATCTTTCTTACAAACTTGAAAGGTTTGAAAAAGCAACTTTTCTTTACATTTGTAATAGTGTAAAATAAAATATTGTCTGGGTTGGTGTTGTACATTATGATACATAAACCTTGTAATAAACTACCAGTACATTTTCAGTTATTGTATACAGACTTATTTCTCAGTATATTATGTCTTATACATTGTATTATTTCAAACAACCAAGATGTCAATCAAACTGTAGTAAGTTGAATTTTCAACATCAAAAGTCGACAGCAGAGATCAACGTCCAAGAGTGCAATTCATTAATAAACAGAAAACACTTGTGAATTACAAAATATGGATACTGTTAATTAACACAGGGGTTCCCAAAGTGGGGGCTGAGACAGGGGGTCACTTAAATTTACCCAATTAAATAAAAGTCAAATACATTTGATTAAACTATTAGAATTACCATATTTTAACCATAACCCACAAAACAAAGTTTTAAATTGTAAAAAACAACATGCAAGTGAAAAGCCATCATCTTTTTTTCATGGGATTGTGCGTTTATGTTAGATTAACAACACAGCAGTAGCGTCAGCTGCAGCAAATTGATTTTGTAGCACAAGGTTAAACTTTCTGACACCTTTATGGCAATCAAATTAATTACAAATAAATACATTAAATACAGGCCACAAGCGAATATTGAGAATGATCTCAATAAGATATGGTTGTTAGACTGTTGCACTTTTTTGTGTTATCAATATGCCCATGTTCATAGGTCTGTTGTTGTGTGCACAACGCTTGTATATTAGTATAAGTACCTCTGAAAAATTTTGGGGTTGCGAGTCACTGGCATTGATATTTTAGGGGTCATGGGTTTGAAAAGTTTGGAAACCTTTGAAATAATAGATATGTTTACAGTGTGCTTTACTGTTGTTGGTATCAGAGTGGAGTTCTCACCCAAAATATGCCTTCTCTCTCTCTCTCTCTCTCTCTCTCTCTCTAACAGGTGGCAACAGAGAATGCTAGAAATCGATTCTTCTTCATTTGAGTAAATGGAATGGGAAACGATCTCCTCTGTTTAGGCTTCAAAAGCACTTCTCTTCTCCTGTGTGTACATCTGGAGACTGGCAGAGCGCTCTGCTTGCTGGCAGCGCCTCACAGCTGATGCCATTCTCTGGCTGGGCACATCTTCAGAGAAGCCCGCCAATCAGAGCTCGGCTCACTCTGCTCTGACATCACACATCCCTCGGCACGCATGACAATGAGATTCTGCTCACTACTCTGACTAACAGGCTGCTTATTCTAATGTTCCTTATTATTGGGCTGTTTTTGAGTTACATTTCCCAGCAGTACCTCTATTAGTACATCAGAACCAAGCGCTGGGTGGAACACCGCTTTCAGTAGTGCATGCAAATGTATTTTTGTATACTGCTATAAGGGTGCAACGACTTCTGTTGTTTATATTGAAGAGTGCATTGTAGAGTACACATGTATTTTCAAGAAATGGCTAAAGGCCATCTTTTCACAAGAACCGAATTTTTTTGCTCAGTACTCAACCTGTTAAAATATATTTCAGACTTCACGAAACAGGTTTAGCACTGAGCAAAACTTTTATATTTTAGTGAAAAGATGTTCAATGTCATCAGATGACCAAACTAAAGCCTAGGATGCACCAATATGTGTTTATTATTATTTATTTATTTATTTTTATTATTATTATTATTATTATTTTTTAAGAAATATAAGACAAAAATATAGATTTATTTGAACCTTCCTGTTGTCTTAGATTTCTGTATACACTCTACACCCTTTGGGCAAAAATGACCCACCTTTACTAAACCTCTAAACCAGCTATGTTGAATTTAACTCCTCAAGTCTGTTTTGCATGAAGAACCAACGTCATCTTTATCACAAATTCTGTAAATGTCTAGGCTTTCCCTAATCACTGTAGGGTATTTCATCAATGTTTAATCAGTGGAAAACACTCATTTTTACCCAAGTAAAGGGTGTGTTTTCCAATGCTAAAAGTACCTATATAAGTGTGAAAATTGAGTGTGTGTGTGTATTGGGGAAAATGCGTGTGTCGTTGTGGTGTGCCGTAGGTTTTGTGGTGTTAAAATGATTCTATAGCTGACAGGTCAACAGTCGCTAAAGGTGTACAGCCTCTATGAAAATTGGAAAAATATTCATTTTTTGTGATTTTAGAAAAAGTCTCCAAACATCGAGATAAAAACTGAACTTAGAAAAAATATACAGTGTTTAATTTTATTATTATTATTATTTTTATTTTATTTTTTTATATATATATATGGTGCATCAGGTGGCACAGTTGCAAACACAATCACCTCACGGCAAGAAGGTTGCTGGTTCGAACCTTGGTTGGTTCAGTTGGCATTTCTGTGTGGAGTTTGGGTGCTCCATTTTCCCCCACAAGAACAAAGACATACGCTATAGGTGAATTGGGTAAGCTAACTGGTAACATATTAGTGTATGTTTGTGAATGATAATGTATGGGTGTTTTCCAATGTTGGGTTGCAGCTGGATGGCCATCCACTGCGTAAAACATATGCTAGATAAGTCTGTGGTTCATTCCGCTGTGGCGACCCCTGATTAATAAAGGGACTAAGCCAAAAAGAAAAATGAATCAATTAATTGATCTTCGGTCATTTTTTTATACAGTAAAACAGAACTGCAAAAAAAAAATTGTAGCCTAAATTTGCACAGCCTTTATGAAACATGTTTTTTTGTGTGTTTGTTTGTTTTTCTAATGCTAGAGTAATTTAGAAATTTTAGGTCACCAAGCCAAAAAAAAAAAAAATTATTTGCAATCCTTAAGTCAACAGGAGGATTAAACAGTAAAACAGAAAACTGAAACCGTTGCACCCCATATTTGTTCAGCCTTCATCAAAATATGAAAAAATAAAATAATTTTAGATATATCACCAAACCACAAAAAGTTAAAATTAAAAAATTAAAAAATAAACATTGGTTTTTCAAGTCAACAAGAGGGTTGAACCCTAAAATTGACCCAAGACAACCAAAGTATCCTAAATGTGTACAGCCTTCATGAAAATATGAAAAGTATAATTATTATTATTATTATTATTATTATTATTTTTATTATTGTTGTTGTTGTTTATTTTTTTATATATAATATTTAACGTTAGGGTGATTTTAGAAAAAGTTTTCAAACTTAAAGATAAAAAAAAAAACATTGTTTAGGGTTTATTTTTTTCTGCTGTTCAACATGAGGGTTAAACACATTTTCATTCAATTACATTAGAAGGGATTCTATCATTAAAAAATTGGATGTAAATTGTGCTCCCATCAGTTATAAGCCACTATACACCTACATAATACAGAAATTAAGAAAAAAGTAAAAAAATAAATAAATAAATGAAATAAATAAAACACATACAAAACCTCTAAAACCGTAAAAAAATTGCATTGCTGATTTGGGATTTTTAACTGCAGTACACTGTCAGAAATGTTGACTTCATCAGCATCTGTAGATCTGTAGAGATCAAACCACAGCTGAGCAAAATCTCCCCAAAATTTGGCCTGTGTCATCTCTCTGACTTTTTCCAAGAGAGTGGATTCAGATAACCGCATGACATGATATAATCAATAAATGCGTACATTTGCAAGCAGTGTGTGAATCATCACAGCACACCGTGTTCCTGTCTGTGTACAAAATGATACAAGTAAGCAGGCTTCATAACTTACCTGAGTCACTTTTAGAGCGCCTGTTCGACTGTAATGAAAAATAGAGACTACAAATAATACATCTTGCAAATAAAATACACTCCGCTCGTTGTTCCAACATCAGGTCATACCTTACGCTGTACAACAATATTGATTTGCAACCTTTTAAAACGGCTGTGCAGCCAGGCATTTAAGATGTAAGTTTAAAGTAATACTTACAAAAACTGTCTAGATCACTGGCATTATTTCCATGGCTGCAGACTGATGAATTGAGACTGTCAAAAGGCCAATTCTGTCTCTCTTTCTTTCTTTCTACAGCTGGTATCACAGCAATGGCATTTTCTATTAGACTTCATCTCCATGGTGATGCCTGAACAGACACCCTGGAACTGGCTGGCAGGGCATGGGCATCATGACACTCGCGGTCTCTTATTATCGCAAAGGTTGTTTTCCTATACCCAGTATGCGAGTCTTGTTTAACGTTGTAAATAAATTAAAAAATATTTTAAAAAATTAAATAAAATAAAATAATAATAATAATAATGGCGCCACGGTGGCGTAGTGAGTAGCACGTTCGCCTCACAGCAAGAAGGTTTCTGTTTCGAGCCTCAGCTGGGTCAGTTGGCATTTCTGTGTCCCAAGACATGCGGTACAGGTGAATTGGGTAGGCTAAATTGTCCGTAGTGTATGAGTGTGAATGAGTGTGTATGGATGTTTCCCAGAGATGGGTTGCAGCTGGAAGGGCTTCTGCTGTGTAAAACAAATGCTGGATAAATTGGCGGATCATTCCGCTGTGGCGATCCCAGATTAATAAAGGGACTAAGCCGAAAAGAAAATGAATGAATGGATGAATGATAACAATAATAATAAATAAAGTAAAAAAAATAATAATTCAAAAAAAGACATGTAAAACAACAACACAAAAACATTTAAAATATTATTATTAATAAACAAATTGTTATTAGTAGTAGTAGTAGTATTTATACTGTAATTCTTTAACATGCAGTGTAAAATATCTAAAAATTTTACAAATCAATTTTGACTAAGTTTAAACTGAATTTGCTAAGCTTTTGATTTGTATATTCATATAGCAAAATTATACTACATTTGACTTAAAACACCAATGACCTTCAGTAAAAAGGCGTATTTAAAAATAAAATAGAATTACTACAACTGCTACTACAAACAAGCATGCAGGCAATAAATAGACATATAGACATACATACAGACAGACAGACAGAAAGACAAACAGATAGATAGACAGAAATATAGATATTTTTTTAAGGGTCGTAACGGTGGCGAAGTGAGCACGATCGCCTCACAGTACGAAGGTCACTGGTTCGAGCCTCGTCTGGGTCAGCATTTCTGTGTGAAGTTTGCATGTTCTCCCCATGTTCGCATGGGCT
Source organism: Danio albolineatus (assembly GCA_903798035.1). Lineage (NCBI taxonomy): Eukaryota > Metazoa > Chordata > Actinopteri > Cypriniformes > Danionidae > Danio > Danio albolineatus. Next base: position 5,961 of record CAIGQQ010025202.1, read on the forward strand.
TCCCCCACGGTCCAAAGACATGTGTGTGAATGCAAGAGTGTGGGGGTGTTTCCCAATGCTGGGTTGCGGGTGGAAGGGCATCCTCTGCATGGAACATATGCTGGATAAGTTGGCGGTTTATTCTGCTGTGGCGACCGCTGTTTAATAAAGGGGCTAAGCCGAAAAGAAAATGAATGAATGAATGAATGATTTATTTATTTATTGGTTCAGTTGCAAGCTAACATTTTCAAGACAAAAAGTCCCCAAAAGCACATATAACAACTGTTTTTTTTTTTTTTCACATAATTTGCAATATTAGTCAAATAAATGTACTATTAATTTCATTAAAGCTTTTGTTTTGGAAAAATAAAAGAGGGTTTAGATACAAAAATCTAGCGATTTGCAGAGAATATATAGCAATCAGGGCTGAGCGGGGAAAAATAAAAGTGCTGCAAACTTTTAATCAAAGTCAAATTATGTCGCTTCAAACCGTTTTAAATTGAAAAGTCCGGTCACATGTGGAAAAAATGTGTGTTAAATTTTCACAGAAATCGATGCAAGTGAATGTGGAAACTAAATTGTTGGGGAAAAAAAAAATTAATTGTTGCATTTGAAAATAACATACCCCAACACTAAACAACAATATTACAAAATAATACAGAAGTAAAGATTAGGGTTGCACAGTATTGGAACAATTTTACATAGCAGAGAAAAAAAATATTGCAATGTTTACTATTTTGAGATATAATTTCACCAGATGACTTAAATACAGTAGCTCCATTTGATTACTTGGGATGATTTTGTAGGGGAGTTTAATATAAATCTACACTGTAAAAAATCCAACTTGACAAATGTTGAAATTGCTTGGTTTTTTTTGTTGGTTCAGCAAAAATCTGTAAAAAAATCTGTACAACTACATTTAACACATTCAATCAACTTAAACAAAGATTTTATTCTTTAAGTTAAAAAGATGAGTTTTGTGAGCAACACTTTGCTAGTTCATCCAAAAAAGCTTCTGCCAACTTGATTTTTTGTGTTAAGTCAATCTCTGACTTTTTTATGCAACATACAAGTAACATAACCTTTTGTTTATTAAAAAAAGGTTTTAAACATGTTAAATGTTCTAAAAAAAGAATAACCAAGTGCCATATAGAACCTTTCATAGTTTGTATTAAAAAGTAAATGCTGAGTGAAAATATTATTATTATAATATATATTATTATAATAATTATTATTATAATTAATACAATAATAACCATTGTATATTCTTCACATTGTTATTAAAACAAAACCAAAAAAACACTACAATATTTATAGTAACTTCATTTGAAACTTAATTTGCAGTTCAACTTTATTTGGTGCACATCTGCAGTTATGTACATTTTCATCTCCCGTTTACTTAGTACCCTGTACAAAAAGATATGGAGCATACTTTTATTATCCAATATTTATAAATAAACCAAGCACTCAAAATATGTTTACGCATCATTCTCTGAGCTAAACCACGCCCTCGTTACGCGATGGTTGTGCTTACGTAACGTCAACGTCTCAGTGCGGGAAAACTTTCAAAAGGATTGAACTTCGATGGGGAAAAGGCAACGCGTGGAAGAGCGATCTTAATAGTAAGTGTTCCAAGATTGTTGTTCTTTGTTTAAGACACTATCTATTTTTTTTTGCTAACTTTGTAAGTTATTAACGTCCATGGACGTTTCAATTGAACAGAACTTTAACCCTGATCTGTCAAGGTTTAAAAATTAACCTTATGGATTTATTTCTGTGAATGATTTTGATATGCAAACTGTGTGATATTTAGCAAAGGCTTCTTATATGTTAATATGATATAATTTCCGGGTGTTTGTTGTTTGTCTTCGACGAATATACATTTACATTAGATTTCAGTTGTGGCGGGTTAGACAGCCACTCCCACTAGCCACTTTGGCTGGCTAAAACTCATTTTAAATTACCTGTGCTGGCTCGTCACAACAGATTAGTCTGTTAGTGTTTGACCGTTTGTCTATATGCGTGTAAATGTGATCTTAGAATCGAGAAGCAGCATGGCTGACAAAAACAGCTTTTCGCGCGAGCAAAGGATCACGCGCACGGTGAGACAGGCTTTCCTTTTGCCCACTACGAGCCCCATTCACACGGGGAGTCAGCGTGAGCGCTTCCCATTCATTTTGAATGGGTGACGTCAGGCGTTGCCGAACTACATTCTGGATCCGTCGGCGCCGCTTCAGTGGTGTTGCTCGCTACAGGAGTTGGGAATTTCTTAACTTTTCAAGCACAATCGGAAGCCTCAGCCAATGCTGTATGCAAATACCCCAGCTCATACCGTAGCCAAATGTTGACTAACTTCATTGGCTGACGCTGCTATGACGATCGCGTCAGCCCCAACTTCAGACACGCCCCGTTGACCCTGAAGCCTCGTGTGAATGGTAAACAGCAGCAGTTTTTGTCGCTTTCACTTTAACCATTCTAAGTTTAAACAGATTATTAATTGGCCTAACATTAACCGTGTGCACGGCATCATCCTTCCATTATCGTGCACGGAATGTTTTTTACCTGCTTTCTTTTGCTTGCTGTTATTTTTTGTTAATATAGTTCAATAATCATCTTTTACAATAATATTGCTTTAATATGTTGTTGTATGCAGAGTGAACTGCTGATGTAAGATTTTGAGCCAGAACAGACCACTGTGCATTGTTTTAGATGCGTGAGAATATATATATTTTTAAATCTTAATTGAATTATTGAATAAAAAGTGTATGTATACAGCAGTATTTAGCGTGTTTTGACACATTATTTAAAATTTATGACAAGAAACTAATTAGTTTGATGTGGCCAGAGAAGGAAATGAGTAAATCCTTAGTGTGTTGAGCCCTGAAAAGTCCTGTGAAAGAAAACTAATTGCAATGCCAAAGTCAAATTTATGCATATAAAATATATTTTCCCAACAACAAAATTGTGGCTAGTGAAAATGGTGAGTGGCTAGTAACGGTGGAAAACTACTAGCCGCAGTGGCTGGTGATCAAAAAAGTTAATGTCAAGCCCTGCAGTCATGTAAAGTCATCTTTTAGTTCAAGGTGCACCTAAATGTGTGCAGATGCGGCGCTTAGTGATTATTCACATAATCTCTCCTTTGTTATATGATTAAAGAACGTAAAGATTGAGGGAATATTCCATTACCGTAAATCATATCCACGTGGTTCTTAAAGTGACAGCGCGTATATTCCAACTGCTTAATATTAATCAAATAAAAATCAAAATAGGGCGACACGGTGGCACAGTAGGTAGTGCTGTCGCCTCACAGCACGAAGGTCGCTGGTTCAAGCCTTGGCTGGATCAGTTGGCATTTCTGTGTGGAGTTTGCATGTTCTCCCCGTGGTTGTGTGGGTTTCCTCCGGGTGCTCCGGTTTCCCCCACAAGTCCAAAGACATGCGGTACAGGTGAATTGGGTAAGCTAAATTGTCCGTAGTGTATGTTTGTGTATGAAAAGATAAAGAGGCTACAATACAAGATTTTTGAGTTTCAACAGTCAGCTGATTTAACTGACACAGAACAGCTATGCGCATGTGATGTTGTTTTGCGTTATAAAGTTTATTTAAGCTCTAACGCAGTAATATTGTTTTTTTTTTCTTTATCAAAGTGCCTTTCAACTATGCTGTGTTTTTTTTTAACATCCGTTGCACCTGGACTCATAATTATTGATGATGCAAACGCGCGCTTCTTAGTCGATCTATCTACGGAAAAAAGGCTCTCTTTTTTCTCACATATTTGAAATATTCGGCCGTCATTCTTGCCTTTTAAGACCCAGCGGAGACATCAACCCGGAATTGCGTCCAGTCCTGGTTAAGGTATGTTGTCTTTTTATTAAAAACATTTTCCTTTGGCTAGGAAACTATATTGTAACATCTAAATGCTAATATAAACACATAAATATGCTACATTTTATTCAGGAAGTTGCTGGTTTTCCCAAGAAGTACGGAATCGGAGCATTATATTATTAGTTATTATTCGCCGCTAGAGGGTGCTGAATGGACCGCAACGTTTCTTTCTGTAGTCAAGAAGAACTCATCCTGGACGAGAGCAGAGCAGAAGCTTGCTATATCATCTTTTATCAGAAGAGGATTCGTTGTCCATTTCAAGGTACTTGATTATTAACTACTGACAGTTAAATGTTATTATTACTGTTTGTCTGTACTATATTAAAGGCCCTGAAAATTGCATTTTCCCTACATCTTATACTAACCTACAGGGATGAAACCACACCCTGATAATGTTAGATGCTAATAGAAATGTTTAATCAGTTAAATATGTCATACAACAATTAAATATAGCCTATATATATATATATATATATATATAGATATAGATATAGATATAGATATGTGTGTGTGTGTGTGTGTGTGTGTGTGTGTGTGTGTGTGTGTGTGTGTGTGTGTGTGTGTGTGTGTATAAAAGAATTGTAACATTTATGTAACATTTGTATAATAATAATACACGCCCTTAAACATACATTGTCCTTGCACCGTTTTCAGTTCAGGTGAGATTTTAGTGATGCTGTGACCACTGAACTAATAATTGTTGTCTGTCAGCTCACGTTAATTTGTGGTTTAATTTTTTCTGTTTGTTTGTTTACTGTAGGTTGCGCTGGACTGAGCGAGCTTTGGACCTCCTTGATAATCTTGTTGAGAAAGGTGAGAAAATAACAGCTCTGTATTTTATAATTTTACATGATGTAAAAATGCACCGATACACACACTTAAGCAATATCGTATATTGTAAATGTGTCTTTACGTCACCATATTTCTTAAAATCAAATAATACATTTGTAATTCTTCTGTAAATGCATTTATACATCTCTGAACAGCACTGGTAGTATGTGAAGACACAAATTCCTCTTTCAGAAATGCTTCTGTGCCTTATTTGAGTGTGAATTTGGTATTAGACTCTGTATCACGCATGAGGCCACAGGTAAGTACAGATTACTGATATAGAGTCTAAACACATTTCAGAAAATTCTAAACTCCTGGAACAGTTGACCAAATAAACTGAGATCTTACAGACATTAACCTATTTATATTAATCGTTGCGTTATGCTCTCTCTCTCTGTTTAAGATACCCCTGGAGATGATCAACTGCAGCCTTCCAGTTTTCAGTTCTCCATTGTTAAACTGGGTAAGTACATGATTTTTGTTGTTGTTTGGTCCTGCATACATGTGCAAATTTACAATTTAACATTTCTGTTTTAAGGTTGAAGCAAACATCATTTGTTATGTGGAGGAGTAGGAGCAGCAGAGGCGAATCCATCATGTCCTGGAGCTGGGTCAGTTGGCATTGCTGTGTGGAGTTTGCATGTCCCCCACAGTCCAAACACATGCAGTATAGGTAAATTTATTAAGTTAAATTGACCGTAGTGTACGCGTGTGAATGGGTGTATGGGTGTTTCTCACTGTGGACCAAGAATGGTTTAGTTACTATATTGTTCAAAATATCATGTTTTGTGTTCATCTGAGGAGAGATTTAGAACAAAGGGAGGGTGAATTAATGATGACAGAATTTCCATTTTTGTGTAAAATATCCCTTTTAATAAATCCAGTGTACTGTTTGTGTGGCATGGGTTTAAGTGCTGTTTTTGTTTATTTATTTTTAGATTGCTCAGGACGGGTATTTTATACCCACACACCAAAGATAAAGTTTTTAAGGTCTGGGGAGATGCATCACTGCGGATTCTCTCAAATTGTTAAAAAAGAGAAGAGAACCTTGGATCTACCAGTTCAAGCAAACATTTCATCTGGTGAGAATATCCTGTATAACAGCTCTGTTTTAATCCTAATTTGTAGCATTTCACCTTTGATATAAGGGGCTTGTTTTGAGTTTAATTATTGTGTTTTTTCTGTTTTATATAAAGACAGCCTTGGAGATCCCGCTTTGGAGATGGTGCTTTAACAACTCTGCCAGCTGTCCTTTCTCCACTGCCATACAGATTGTGCGACCCTCATACCAGGAGGCAAAACAAGAATTTGTTTATTTGCGACCTCTAGGTGCAAATTTATGACAATAAAATTTAGACATTATCTAATTCATGTGTGTATACTTGTATTTCATTCAGTACTTAGAGGAGGAGCAGCAACAGAGACAAAACCCTCTTGCTGCTTAGGGATGAACTAAACTGCTCTCAGGCGGTTGTTATTGTGGGAGGGGTGGCACTGAATTCATGAATTTAAATAAAACATTGCCAATGTATTAGAAGCTGTGTTTTTGTATTTACATATAAAGATGACGACTACTATTATAATAATAAAATATTAATAATAATTTATTACTATATAGTGGTTAAGCCACTTGTCAAAATAACCCAACAAATTAGTTATTTTTGTAACCCAAATAGTTGGGTTAACCTTAACAACCCAATGGATTGGGTTAAAAATAACCCAACAGAAGGTTGATGCCAAATTAACCCATCATTGGGTTACCTGTTGGGTTATTATTAACCCAACTGTTTTAAGTGAGTAGATTTGACTGCATGCTGTGAACTTGTGTGTTTGGAGATTAGGACATGTAATCTTTTTTTTTGTTTACTTAATAGTAGGGCTGTGCAATATGGACAAAATAATCATATTGCGATTTTTGGAACGAATATTGCGATTGTGATTTTATTTGTGATTTTGGCAGCTGTTTTTGCTTCTTCAAATTTTCTACATTTTAAATGTATTCAGTGCACAAGAAGTGCAAAACAAAACATTTCACAATGAAATAACATAGTATTAAGTTTAATAAATAAAACTGCAGTAAAACTGTCTTTAAAAACATAAAATAAATGAAGATGAACTAACTTTAACTCTAGTTAAAAACAGACAGTACACAGCAGCACTCACTGCTTGATCAACAAAACTGTAATAGATTGTCTTAAAAACCGACAACATGAACAAATAAAGATGAACTAACCTCAATTCCAGTCAGAACAATAAATAAAAACTAACGTAAATCAAAACTTCCTATTCGGTTCTCCAGCTCAACTTCGTCCTGTGCGCAGTGAGCGCACAGGAGATGGTTAACATCTTTCTCCCGCTCAGCTGTAATTGCCGTGTGCTGAGTCAGCTCTGATTGGTTAACATATTAAAATCATGCACACAAGAACATGAACAAAAATCGAAATAAACTAATAGATAAAATTGCAGCCTTATGCAATTTAGAATGCATGTGCTCAAATCGCGATTTCTTTTTTGCGATTAATTGCACAGTCCTACTTAATATCTTGAAAAAAATATTAAAAGGTAAACTTGCTTAGTTTGTGTGAGCATGGGACTTTCACCTTACAGTATGTTCTTACTGTATTACATGCCCCTTAGGCACACAATTTATATTTGGTGGCATTGTTAAAATGTTTTGTGATTGTAACAGCAGTACTACTGATGCCCCTGTTTTGGAGGTTAGTTACTTCAGTGAAGTATTGCAAGAAAATAAATGTTTTGCTAAAATTTGTGTCTGTTTTGTTTTTGCCATGTGTGTTTACTCTGATAACATTTTATTTCTTAGTATTCATTTCCAATAGTATTTTTTTTTGTTCACTCAACTTATGTCATTTCAGGCCATTCAGACAAGA
>CAIGQQ010025213.1:0-32250 GCA_903798035.1 Danio albolineatus
CACCTTAGCCAACCCAAAGAACCATTACAGGTTATTAATAGCTTTTATATAGCCCTCAAATTGGTTTTAAATTAGTCCTTTAATCACAAGTCAATAAAATGCTGAAGAACCATTTTTCCAATCTCCCTCCCATCCTCTCCAACTTCAGCACTGTCATATCACAATAAAGACAAAACTAAGCCGAAAATATTTATAATAATAAACAGTTAATGTAATAACAGTTGTTCAATAGCTTTTGAGTTTGCTTAAACTATCAAGTATACAGTTGAAGTCAAAAATTATTAACCTTCCTGTTAAATGTTCTGTTTTTTTTAACACATTTCTTAACATAACAGTTTTAATGAGCATTTTCTAATAACTAATTTCTTTTGTCTTTGTCATGGCAGTACATAGATAGTTTCTAAGATGGTATTTAGCTTAAAGTGCAATTTAAAGGTCTTACTATGTTAATTAAGCTAGCATTAGATTAATTAGGCAGCTTACTGGATGGTTTGTTCTGGAGCCAATCAAACAAATATTGAGGGCTAATAAGAAAAATGATCTTAAAAAATGCTTTAAAATGCTTAAAACTGTTTTTTTATTTGAGCCAAACTAAAAGAAATAAGACTTTCTTCAGAAAAGATATACTGTATAAATTCTGTGAAAATGTCCTTGCTGCATTAAACATCACTTCACAAATACCTCAATTAATTGAAAACAAATTGCTAGAGTATAATTTTATCTGTCATTCACCCCGTCCTTTGTGATGAACATCATTCAGCCATTTCGTTCACTCATTCAGTATTTATGAGAATCTGAGTCATGTCATGAATTTAGAGAGCTGACAGAAAATTGTTTGACAGAAAAGTATTTGCCACATTATTACTTCAAGGATGAAGGGATCCTGCATTCTCATTCCTAATCCAATGCCGACCTTTTGCTCAAGATAGTTCAAATCACATTTAAATGTATAGTGCTTTATATGCTTCAAAACAGCTTCATGCAAACACACAGGAAAATGTCAGAAAATCTCAGAAATATAAGGTACACAAGCTGTCATCAGGGTAGTAACCTTTTCAGTAGGTAAACATTTGTACATAAAAAAAATCCATATTGACTACTTAAAGATGCATACAGTGGTATCTGAACTGTATATACCTACCATTTGATTGTTTTAATGTACTACTTCGAATGGGGTCCCGACTGTAGATACAAGCATGCACCTTTTGAAAAAGCCTTTTATGACAGCTTGTGGACAGCTTGAGAGAGTCCTTGCAATTCAGAATCAATTGTCATTATTCATTGTTATTAAGTTCAGTAACTGTGTTAGTATTGCAAAGTCAATCCATTAGTTCACCCCAACTTACTCTAGACTAAATCTATAAACATATTGGCAGAACACAATAAGGTATTTTCATTCAAATGCTAAAGATTTCTGTCTATTCACCTAAAAAGCTTCAAAACATTCATAAGCAAAATTAAAAATCCATCAAAAATGGATTAAAATCATTTAAAGTCTAAATATTCCTTAAGACATCAACAATACAAAGATCCACGAGTAGATTTAATCTAGCTTTCAATTCATATAAATATTGCTCAGGAAATAAAACAGCTTGAAGCTCAAAAATAAACCTCGTTCTGTCTTGCGAAGATGTGACATACAGTATGTGAAGAATAATTATTGAGAAAGCATGTTTGAGCCATGACCAAATCTGAGTAATGTAAACATGATGTGAATAAAAACCTGTTCATCATTGTTTCAGTGATGAACAAATATATTAAGTGTTTGAAATATTTAAATTCAATTCATTTGTCTACAACTCCAAATCAGAAAAAGTTGGGACAGTATGGAAAACGCAAATTAAATAAAAGCAGTGGTTACTAAATTTACTTTGACTTGTATTTCATTGCAGAAAATACAACAAATATGATTTGATGTGTTCCTAATGATTTTTTTTATTATTATATTTCGTTTGTTTTTCCAAAATAAACACATATTTCAATTTTGTTTCTTGCAAAACATTTCAAATAAACTTGAAACAGTAAAGCACTTACCACTTTGTAATGTTGCCATTCCTTCTCACAACACTTACAAGAGGTTTAGGGACTGAAGACACCAAGTGATGAAATGTTTCAGGTGTAACTTTGCCCCATTCTTCCTGCAAACATGTCTTTAGCAACAGTAGAGGGTGTTCATTGTCAAATTTTGACCTTCAAAATCTGCTACACATTCTCTATTGGAGAGAGGTTGGGACTGCAGGCAGGCCAGTCAAGTGTCCTTTTCCTCCGCAGACAGGGTTTTGCATTGTCCTGTTGAAATATGCATGGGCGTCCTTGGAAAAGAAGTCAGCATATTATGCTCTAAAATCTCCATGTACTTTTCAGCATTAATGGTGCCATCACAGAAGTGCAAGTTACCTTTGCCAATGGCACTGACGCAACCAAATACCATGACAGACGTTGTCTTTTGGACTTGTTTCTGGTAACAGTCTTGATGATCCTTTTCTTCTTCATAGTTTGGAGTACACGACATCCATTTCTCCACAAATATAACCTGAAGCAGTGATTCATCTGACCACAGTACACGTTTCCACTGTGTGATGGTCCTTCCCAGATGCCTCCGAGCCCAGAAAAGTCAAAGAGGTTTCTGGACACTGTTAACATAGGGCTCCCTTCTGTCACAGTACACAAGTTTGTGGATGTAACTACGTATTGTAGTACTAGTCCTGAGCCCAAGTTGTGATATTGCTTATAGATTATTGAGGATTCTTGTTGCAGTGCTGACTGAGGGATTTGATATCATGGTTGTTAGCTTTGGCTTGCGCTCTTGTTCTTTACACACTGAAATTCCAACAGATTCCTTGAATCTTTTAATTATGTTATACACTGTTGAATGTAAAATATTCAAATGTCTTCCCATCTATCTTTGAGAAACATTGTTTTTAAAAAATTCTGTAATTTTCCACGTATTTGTTGGCAAACCGGTGATCCTTGGCCAAAGAACCTAGTCCTAAAGACCTAGACCTTTCTTGCATGCTTCTTTTGTGCTGAATCATAATTTCAATCACCTGTTGACATCACCTGTTCCAAATCACATCATTTAACCAATTTACCTGATTACTAGCCCTAAACTGCTCCTGTCCCAACTTTTTTGGAATGTGTTGCAGGTCTGAAAGACAGGAGAGGATGTATATTTACAAATGAACTGAAAGTTGACCAGACAGAGTATGAAATATTTTGTGATATTATTGTCTGCAATGAAAGACAAGTCAAAGTAGATTTGGAAATTGCTACTTTCTTTTTTTAATTGCGTTTTCCATATTGTCCTAAATGTTTCTGATTTGGCGTTGTCTAAATTGTCTGCAATTATCAGATTTGAGGTAATAGTTCAGGCAAAAATGAAAACGCACTCACTGTTTATTAAATCACCTTCAAGTGTTTCCAGACTTTCACAAGTTTCTTTATTCTGTTGAAGATTCATTCATTTTCTTTTCGGCTTAGTCCTTTTTTTTAATCTGGGGTCACCACAGCGGAATGAACCGCCAACTTATCCAGCATATGTATTACGCAGTGGCAGCCAACCCATCTCTAGGAAACATCCATACGTACTCATTTACACAAATACATTACGAACAATTTACCAAATTCTCCTATACCACATGTCTTTGACTTGTGGGGGAAACCGGAAACCCACGCCAACATGGGGAGAACATGCAAACTCCACACAGAAATGCCAACTGACCCAGCCGAGGCTCGAACCAGCGACCTTCTTGCTGTGAAGTGATCGTGCTACCCACTATGCCACTGTGGCACCTCTGTTAAAGATTAAACAAGATATTTAGAAGAAAGAGGAAAACCAGTAACCATTGGCTTCCATGAGAAAAACAAATATGGAAGTCAATGGTTGCACATTATAGAAAGTTTACTATTGTAATTTACTTACTTTACTTGAAATTATTCAATTACTGGTTTTAATGGGTAAGTTTCATATACTGTAGAAAGAAATGAAGCGGTTAGGTGGTAAGCCAATTTTTTTCATCAACAAATTTAAACAGAATTGCAACATGGTATAAATGCCAAATAAATTTAAAAGCTACCACTAATATTATTTGCAAATTCAAAATAGATATGCAAGCAAACTGTACCATCATAGTATTTGTGTTTTATTTATTTTTTATTATATATTTTTTTCTTATACACTATATATGAGCAATTCCATGCAAATGTCAACCTTGCCAAAGAAAAAATTCATTTGTCACCAAAATAAAACGAAACCCTTTTAACTATTTTTGTGTATTCTTGTATTTTATAGTACTGTAGAAATACAAAAAAATGTCTTAGTCAGTGTTTTCAAACAATTATGTTTCATTTACCAAAGTCACACAAGGGGCAATTTCACATCTGTCACATCCATAACGACACTTTTTTCCCCATAAAGGCAAAACAGTAAATTAAAATAAAATCAATCATGTTTGTTCTATAGAGTGCCGACTCTTATCCTTTACATCAGGGGTCTAAATGCGGCTCGCAGGACGATAGTTTGTGGCCCCTGCCTTAATTTGAAAGTTAAATGTCAGTGCGGCCCGCGAGTTTGATATTTATGGCACTTTACAGTGTTGTGTGCGTAGCTGAATGAACCTGCCAATCACGGTGGGTTATATGGCTCTCGCAGGCAGAGAAACATTACTCAATGAGTGAAAGTTACAGCAGCGATTGTTTTCTTCCGTGCCTTTTAACTGCCTCATTTCTATTGGGCACACGCGGACATTCGTACCACTGCGCTTCATTCACAACACTTAAAAAAAGTTTAAGTTGCTGCCCAGCAGGACATTATCCATAGATAAATGTATATAAATCAGTGCTTCAATTGAGCCGGATCTTGCCGGATCCTGTTTCTGGAAAATATTCGTATTTTGCTTTCCTGGTATTTATTAATTGATTCAGCATTCACTTGATTTTTTTTCTATCTTATTTTGTGTTAAAAAATTCAAATTTTCACAAATCTATTTGTTTGTTGTTGTTGTTGTTTTTTCACACAAAATAAGATTTAAATAATAATAAATTAATAATATAATTAATTTCTTGTGGAAAACCTGATGCGGCCAAGCCTCACCCAGACTCTGCTTTGAGCGGCCCCCAGGTAAATTGAGTTTGAGACCCCTGCTTTAGATTATCATTACTTCTTTTGGGTTGCGCAGTTTAATCCACAGAATTTCTACAAAGTATTTTGTATGCTGCAAACTCACAGACTTTTTTTGACACTTCCATAACACGTTTATTTTCCTCATTTAAAGTATAAAAATTATTTGCAGATTGATATTTTTCTAATGCCATAACTCTGTGTATAGTTGTTTTGGAAAAAATAAACAGATGCTTCAATACAGTGTTAATATATACCTTTTCTGTGCGTTTATGTTTTGAGTTTTTACTGCAAATGTCACATCCATAACGCCGGAATTGCTCACATATAAATATTTTTTCTACCTGTAATAATATGTACTGATGGCATATTGTGCAAATTGTATTCCTCTTATTGTTATATGTGTTCATGGTTACAGGTCAATGGTCACAGGTTTTAATCTTTCTTCAAAATATCTTCTTTTGTGTTCAACAGAAAAATCTGGTCTGAGTCAATTGAAGGGAGAGTAATTGATGCCAGAGGTTTTGGTTTGTGTGAACTATCCCTTTAAGGGTCACCAGAGCAGATTACTACTGCCTCGAGTCTTTTTTACATTTTCAATTCCTCAAAAGTCTGCACGCTTTAGAAAACGGTGTTGTAAAAACCCCACTGAGACATTATATATATATAGAAGTCAGAGTGCTTACTTTCACACTGAATTGGTTGTAGCTTTTCATTCAGTCGCTTTGAGGAAGCCTGTGGATGTTGACACAGTAGTTATGCCCTACGTCATTTTACAGGGGTTTTTTTCTCTGCAGCTGGGGACATTTCATCTTGTCTGTACAAAAAACTGCAGGTGTTCTGTAAGCCTTTCATGCAGCTGGCAGCGGCAGCATTGAACACATTTACAGTACAGGCTGAGAATAATGGGCAATGCTGATGGCTTGTGACTCTGCTGAATGACTGTTATTATTATCAATACTGATTACTATTAATACATTGTGCACTCAGTGGTTCTTTTTATTGTTGTGCAATAAAAACTTTTTAAATATTAAATTATATAAATATAAAATTACATTAAATTTTTTAATACATTTTTTTTTTAATTTACACTCACCGGTCACTTTATTAGGTATACCTTGCTAGTACCAGGTTGGACCCCCTTTTGCCTTCAGAACTGCCTTAATCCCTCGTGGCATAGATTCAAAAAGGTACTGAAAATATTCCTCAGAGATTTTGGTTCATATTGACATGATAGCATCACACAGTTGCTGCAGATTTGTCGGCTGCACATCCAAGATGTGTATCTCATGTTCCACCACATCCCAAAGGTGCTCTATTGGATTTGGTGACTATGGAGGCCATTTGAGTACAGTGAACTCATTGACATGTTTAAGAAACCAGTCTGAGATCATTTGTGCTTTATGACATGGTGCGTTATCCTGCTGGGAGTAGCCATCAGAAGATGCGTGCACTGTGGTCATAAAAGGATGGACATGGACAGCAACAATACTCAGGAAGGCTAAGGTGTAGACATGATACTCAATTGGTACTAATGGGCCCAAAGTGGGCCAAGAAAATATCCTTAACACCGTTACACCACCACCACCTGCCTGAACCATCGATACAAGGCAGGATGGATCCATGCTTTCATGTTGTTGACGTCAAATTCTGACCCTACCATCCGAACTCAAGACTCATCTGACCAGGTAACGTTATTCTAATCTTCTATTGTCCAATTTTTGTGAGCCTGTGTGAATTGCAACCTCAATTTCCTGTTCATAGCTAACAGGAGTGGCACCCGGTGTGGTCTTCTGCTGCTGTAGCCCATCTGCCTCAAGGTTGGATGTGTTGTGCATTCAGAGATGCTCTTCTGCATACCTCGGTTGTAACGAGTTGTTATTTGAGTTACTGTTGCCTTTCTATCAGCTGGAACCAGTCTGGCCATTCTCCTCTGACCTCTAGAACTGCCGCTCACTTGATAATTTATATTTTTCGGAACATTTTCTGTAAACAAGATGAATGTCCATGAAAAACCCAGTAGATCAGCAGTTTCTGAATTACTCAGCTCAGCCCATCTGGCATCAACAAAATGCAACACGAAATGCATTGAGTTGCAATGTTATTGGCTGATTAGAAATTTGCGCTAACGAGAAGTTGGACTGGTTTACCTAATAAAGTGGCCGGTGAGTGTATATTAAAGGGATAGTTCATCCAAAATTCTGTCATCATTTACTCAATATTCAGTTGTCACCAGTGGTGGAAAGAGTACTGAGAAATCATACCAAAAGTACCATTACCAAAAATGTAGGCCGAGTAAAAGTGTTTGTTGTAAATGTTACTCAAATTAATTATGAGTAAAAAGTAGACATTTTTAAAACTACTCATTGCTGCTAGTGAGTAGTGAGTATTATGCTGTGAAAGGCTCATGGGTTTACATGTAATTTGTGTGTGTGTAAAGGTAACATTTTGTAGTGCATTTAGTTATTGTTTAAGGGCATTTCAGTCATCATACAGTAGACATTCGTCATCTTTTCATCAGTGACAGGAATCTAAATAGTCTCTCAGTCATTAGCTGCATCCCAAATAGCACACTATACACTTACACATTCAACAGCATAGTATGTGTATGTAGTGTCATCCCAAATGGAGCACTAATGTTTTTTTACTAAGCGGAAATTCAAACCATTTCCCTGACGACGTTTGCCAAATTAGTGAAACAAACTACCAAACCATCAAATAATACCTGCCATGAGTATAACTGCATTCACCATCAGGAGGCACTACAATCACTCTCATAGGAGAAATTTGCTTTCACAATTCAAAATAAATAAAGTTGTCCAACATGTGCGCACGAGAGCTCTGCCCCTCCCGCTACCTGAGCAAAGCTGCCGGTGGTTGAGTGCGTGAAGTGTCCATCATTCCACACTTCATTATAACTGTTGAATAAGTGCATCAACCGGGTAATTAAAGTGCACTTGTTATTTTTAGAGTTTTCAGAATGAACGCGCTACTTACACTATTTATACTACAAAATGGCGTAGAATAGTGCATAAGTATGCGATTTGGGACGCGCCTATTGTGTGTAAAGATTTTTGCTGCGTCCCAATTCGCAAACTTATACTACGCCCTAAAAGTATGTACTTTTTTGTGAAGGAAAAATACATACTTTCGAGTGTGTAACAGAAGAGTATGGAAGCTTTGGGACATACTTCTCCCTTATTAACAGATCGTTGTGTTGCTTAGTTAAGAGCCCTGTCAATCATCCACATTTCTGTCGTATTTAATTTCCTATCTTATTGGAAAAGCAGCAGCAGGATAATCTCCCATTCACGAGTCTTTCATGCAGAGAAATCTCCTCAGGTGTTTGTATAATTCTGTATTCAGACGGTAATGTCCAAACACGTCTTTATATAAGTTCAGTATTGTTGTTGCAGATGAAATATAACACAGACAACGCCATTTAAATATGTTCCAGTGGGCTAGATATTAACTAACAGTCTTACATTTGACGGTATGACTCGCGCCTCCATCAAGTCTGTAGTTTGTTTACACTTTTCACCCACGTTTTTTAGTTCTAATTGAATTCACGTCCAACGCGCAATGTCCTGTGGGCAATATCAGCGGTTAGAGTATGGACGCTTCTACACTTAAAATTTCGACCAGAAATAGTAAACCATTCGAGAATTTTTGGCAAAATCTTTTCAACATACTACGATTTGGGACGTAGGAATTCTATTTTTACATGCTATTTAGGACCGATAGTATGCAGATTGGGACGCAGCATTTGTGTTTTCTGTGTCTTGAGGTTGCACTGTATGCTGCCATTTGACTGGACGGGAATCACAGGACTTATTATTCTACTTTAGCCAATCACCACAGACAAGAAAAAAATAAAATAAAATAATGACTGCAGGTTGAAGGAAAATTAGTAAAGAGCAGTAAAAATACAAAGTGAAAGTAAAAGTACAATTCCTGGGAAAACCTACTTAATGACTTCAATTTGACTCTTTTTAATTTGTTACTTCACACCGCTGCTTGTCGCAAATCTATTTGTGTTGCTCCTTGAAGAATGTTGGACACCAGTAACCACAGACTTCCATAGCATTTGTTTTTGCTATTGTGGAAGTCAATGGTTAGCGGTTTCTAACATTCTTCAGAATATCTTCTTTTGTGTTTGACAAAATAAAAAAATAAAGATTTGGAACCACTAAATTATTTTATTAAACATAAAGGTTGCAAAAAATATGGATGAATGCAGCCCAAACTGCTGTTGTTATCCTTAATTTTGTTGTTAACAATATTAATTTTGTTAATTTGGGTATTGTCCACAATAGACCCTTTTCACAAGACTGTTATGTTGCATTTAACAGTCATCATCTTAAATCCTTGGAACTTTTGAATATTTAGATAAAACAATGTGTTTTTATATGTATTTTTGTATGTATTATATGATCTGTGCATCAAATAACAAAAAATGAGTTACCGCTGGGGCGGCACAGTGGCTTAGTGGTTAGCTCACAGCAAGAAAGTTGCTGGATCGAGTCTCAGCTGGGCCAGTTGGCATTTCTGTGTAGAGTTTGCATGTTCTCCCCATCTTGGTGTGGGTTTCCTCTGGGTGCTTCGGTTTCCCCCACAGTCCAAAGACATGTGGTATAGGGAGAGGTGTCTGGATGCAGACCTGGTGCAGTGCATTCTGAGCTGCATCCAATGCTTTTTAATGGGTTCACCTAACCCCACCCCTAACCCTACCCGTCACAGTGACGTCACTCGCTCCATTTGAGTGCATTGTGTCTGACATTGCATCGCTGAGTGATGCAATCTCAGCTTGCATCATAAAGGCTGCATCCAGATACTATTGGGTGTAGGTAATATGGAGAAACTAAATTGGCCGTAGTGTATGAGTGTCTGTGTGAATGTGAGTGTATAGGTGTTTCCCAGTACTGGCTTGCGGCTGGAAGGGATCCGCTGTGTAAAACATACACTGAAATAGTTGGTGGTTCATATCGCTGTGGTGAAACCAGATAAATAAGGAACTAAGCTGAAAAAAAATGAATGAATGAATGAATGAATTACCGCTTGTTGCAGGCATATCTAATACAGCGTCTATCAGGCAGGACAGTGAATTTGACGTTTTTCTCTCTACTGGCTGTGGTTATCAGTCTCACACATTTATTTTTCATTTTCTGAAAGTCTTGATAACACCACTAGTGAGTTCGTCTTTTATTATTGCAGCAAATAGGACTGTAAAAAAAATCAGTCGTTGTACTCTCCAATTTACTGCGCTTTAGGTTTATATGATGACTTTCGCAACTGAAAAACCCAGAAATGTCAAAAAGGGCCCATTATGGATAAAATCCTGTTTTCTGCTGCTGGGAAAACGTATGGAGACTCACTTGTAATGCTTTTGAACATATGACTGTACAGATGGCTCACATTAAATGTAATTCACATACCCAGCAGTCAACCTGGATGAAGGATTTCAGCAGCACAGAAAAGATCAGATTTGATAAGGCCTGTAAAATGTAACATTCCGCAACCTAAAATAGTATCCACCTTATTTAAGCATGTAAGCTGAGCATGTGGGGATGGAACTGAAAGCAACCCAGACGTCTCTTGGGAAACTTCTCATGTGGGTTTTACATTTGTTGTTCAGTTTGCATTAAGTCAATAAATAATACCATGATGTAATGGTTAATGTACACATGAAATCGAAACTAACCGTATTGACTTTGCTGGCTCACATTGCTGGTTTTGTGGTAAACAATTCATCTATGTCATTAAGAAAAAAACTATTGTCTGGCCCTGTAATGTTTGACCAAAATATGAAAATGCACTTCCTGTTTGTTTTTAGCTAAATTCTTAAATTACGTCTGTCTGGGGTCTTGGGAGAGGCCAGGGCTTAATTTGTGCCAGAACAAGCTGGATCCGGATCCGGTACCTTTGAACTCATTTTACCGATCCCCATCATCACACGCACCACGCCCCCGCCTGCTCTTCACTGTCTTCCATGACTCCCCAACCCTCTTCATTTTTATCTGGTATTCTCTGCGTCCTCGAATAACATGCCGGATCCATTACCCCGATCTGTTCCAGGACCTCGCAATTCACAAATTAAGCACTGGGCGTGGCTAACATACTTAACCCCGCCCCTTCAACTGTCAGTTTTGATAACAAACAGAAATAGTGAGGAGAATGAGTCTGTTAGGTTGTAATAACTCTTCCCAATTAAATGAAATGCTTACTTTACTGTATCCAATAGGGATGGGCGAATCGATCCTGAAGTACCGATATTTTCGATACTGGGAATGTATCGAAAGGATCGATCCTCAAGTAAAAGTATCAATCTTTTCTGGGATTTTTATCTTACTGAGTGATGTTACAACCCAGCGCGGGTTGTAAAACTCGAGAGCGGAGCTGTCGACATCATGACTGAACGTAAACGAAGTATAATCTGGAGTTATCGTAAAAGTAATCGACTAAAGGGAAAAATGTCAACATTCTGTTGTTCCATCACAAAAACCTGGAGACTGATTAAAATCAGAAAGCACAAATGAATATGGTTGTGCAGTCTATTGTTTTTGTTATATATGGTGCTGTTTAGCCAATTATGTTTTTGTAATTTTAATAAATGTAAAAAGGAATCGTGTTTTATTTAATAATAATAATAAAGGTGATAATCTTTTTTTTAAAAAGTATTGATAAGTATCGATTTAAGTATCAATATCGATGATACTTGTCTTGAAATACTTGGTATCGGATCGGAAACAAAATTATTGGTATCGCCCATCCCTAATATCCAATCAACTCGCAGTAAAAAAGAAAAAGCCACGCCTACTGTTTTCTCATTTAATATTCTGTTTCTCTAGGAAATGCGTTATGATACAGACAAAAAACTGTTGCAGCGATCGAATCATGCTGACTTTAATGTATTATTACACAGCTCTCTGGATAACTTGATTCTGATTGGTCAATTATGACATTCCAAGGTTTGCTATTTCAAGACAACCACTGCTGAAATAACACAGGCTCAATCGTATCATTTTGACCATTGGAGATTATATTCATACTGTGTACACATTAATATGTATGTCAGTCAGTTGCTGTTCTTGACTGCCATCTTGTGACAGAATAATATGTAGGTTAGTGTAGGCTACATTCAGCCGTCTTTCTATCTGCAAGCTTTACATTTAATAAAAGAGTTCATATATATCTAATGCTTTACTTTTGTGACAGTTAGCCATGTAATAAGATAATGTGGAAGAGGTTATTGCAGATTATTACAGGGCTGCATGGAATACTTGATTATGATTGGTCAGTCGTGACATTCAGAGGTATGTTCTTTTGAGATAACAATCATTAAATAGCGCAGGCTCATCTACTTCGAATCACCTGTTATCATTATTATTACTAATCTGTTTTAGTAGGTTTCCCAGAGATGGGTTGCAGCTGGAAGGGCATTCGCTGCGTAAAACAATGCTGGATAAGTTGGCGGTTCATTCTGACCCCAGATTAATAAAGGAACTAAGCCGACAAGAAAATGAATGAATGAATGTTTCAGTATTGTTGGCATGCATCAAGCAAAGAAAACATTTAAGGAAATTGCTGGAGCTACTAAAACGGGCTTAAGAGCTGAACGCATAATTAGAGTGCATTATGAAAAACTGTAAGGGTAGTGGAGTACCATAATCTTTGAGGAAGAAATGGGATAATTTTTTTGAATGATCCAAATCAAGGATCAGTCTGCACTCTTAAAACAAACGGTTCTATATAGAACCAAAAACGGTTCTATCGAGCGCTTCATATATGGAACCCCAAAAAGGTTCTATATAGAACCATTTTAAGGGTTCATTAAATAGAAACCCAAATGGTTCTTTGAATTCAAGTTAGATGGTTCTATTTAGAACCATTTAAGGGTTCTTTTTTTATTATTGAATTATTGTTACTTATTAATGAATAAAAAATAAAACCAATCCAGACAATTCAAATTGTTTAAATTTATTCAATTCATTATACAAAATATTTTTAAAAATATTTAAAATTGCACCTCTGCATACTTTGCATTGGACAGCAGATCTACCTTAACAGTTTAATGGCATTTTACAATGTAATTGAAATGATTTCACTTTTCTAAGCTTTTTTACTGTTTGAACAAATACAGTGCTTCACTTTCACACATCTCTAAACGGAAGAGAAATATATCACAATGCAGATAGAAACAATACACAAACAATCAAAACATCTATTAAATAACACTACAATTTCAAAAAGTGGATGGTACCTGCATGTATTGGTCATCACAACATCCATTTTTATACATAATTTAATAAAAAAACATTACTAAAACATGCAAAATGATTAGACAAAACACTGCAAACAGCCATTTCACAACCTGTAGCATGTCCATGTCAGTCAGCCTCTCTTATAAGGTAAATAGTTTTGTCCATGGGTGGCACAGTGGCTCACTGGTTAGAACTGTCACCTCACATCAAGCAGGTCACTGGTTCGAGTCCCGACTGGGCCAGTTGTCATTTCTGTGTGGAGTTTGCAAGTTCTCCCAGTGTTCTTGTGGGTTTCCTCTGGGTGCTCCGGTTGACCCCACAGTCCAAAAGCATGTGTACGGTATAGGTGAATTGGCCATAGTGAGTGAATGTGTGTAGATCTATGAGAGAGTATATGGGTGTTTCCAAGTGCTGGGTTGTGGCTGGAAAGGGCAGATTAGTTGGTGATTCACTCCACTGTGGTGCCTCTGATAAATGAGGAAGTCGAAGGGTAGCGAGTGAGTGTTGTCCATTGTAATACTGACACTTCAAGCCTTGGTGGAATCAGGAGAGCTGCTGAATCCTGGATGGTGTAGGACCTTTGGATTTCTGTAAAACAATATTTTAATGTTGAGTACTTTTAACCAATTAACATAAGTCATCAAATAGAATTACAGTTATAATTAATACAATTAAAGTGTGTGTGTGTGTGTGTGTGTGTGTTTGGGGCAAATAGTATGTAATATAGGGAGTAGTTACCTTCTGCGGTTTCCGCTGCTGGTCCAATGAAACTGTCATGGAGCACTTCCTTCTTTCCGTCCCTTTTTGGGCCATTTCTTTTAAAGATGTTTCTGTGTTCTTCACCAAGTTTTCTATGCAGCATCCTAAATGCAAAAAACATTTTGTTTACTTCATGTGTAAGTTTCCAAATGACATATTTTCAGCAATACAAGTTTCTTAAAGTCATCACGGACGCAAAACTATTTGGCACACAATGTAACAGTGTTTACTTACAAGCTCTGGCACTCCAAGAAGAAAAAACTGCTCCATTAGTTCTGCAAACCCCTCCATAATCTGTGCTCTGGAAAAGGGTGTTCATTCGGTTCTTGACTTATGAATATCTGGTGTCGCATTCCAGGTCCATCACAATCTGAGGTAGAAAGACAGCATTTTAGAGTGTGTAAATATGAATTTAAACCACAGAATTAATCTACCTTTGGCATCAAATGTATTGAACTGAACTTGCCTTGTGTTAAGTTCCTCAGAATACAGTTCACTTCCTTTTCATCCCATTAATTTGTTTCATTTTGCAAGATGATAGATGAGCTCACCACTGAAATCCTTTCATTTTTAAATTTGTTTTGCAGACATTGCAACAAATCCTGTAGGCAAATTTACACTTTCTTTTAAAACATATTTTCTTTGCAGGACTTTTTAATAAGCAATGACCTTAATATTCTCACTGTACAAACAGCAGCAATAAGTAATAGAACATTTTTGTGATAAATATATTTCAGTACACAACAACCAAGTCTGACATATGCATGTTATAAAATACAATATTTACCAGGTGTCCTTGTTGATGATAATTGTGTCACAATTATGGATGTAACGCATGTCCTTCTTTAAGCTGGGATCCTTCCTCTTCAAAGCTATTTGTGTCCTGCAGCCCAGGTTACAATACAATGTTAAAGTCTTTTATAATATTCATTTCATAATACTTAATACAGTTTGTTTAGAATTAAAAGCAATAATACATACTGAGCACAAGATTTACGATGCAGTTCAGTGTCCAGGCTGTTTGAAGAAAAGAAAGATATACATTAAAATATGAATTTTAAACCTATTTAGCACAATATATACATATATGTAGCCTATATTTAACAAGGTTCAACATTTCACAATACATTTAGCCTGCATGTTTGTATGTCCTTCATAAATAACACCTGATCTTTAATCTATGGATTATTAAAATATGTTTTGGCTTTGAAAGGTTTTAATAATACCCTTAGCAATTATTACTATAGCGCGTGCATAGACTCGGGCGGGCGCGTGCATAGACTCGGGCGGGCGCGTGCATAGACTCGGGCGGGCGCGAGCGCGGCATGTTCCCTTGAGGTTTTAATGCAGACTAGCCGGCGTGTACACTACTTTACAGAGTTTAGCCCGAGTTAAACTGGGCTAAACTCACACACGAGCAAGCTGGAAGTACTCGTTTGTTCAAGGTTGGAGATAAAAACTGCACGAAAGCGGAAATCGGCTCATATGAAGTTACCATTAAAAGAGCGTGCACGCGCTTCACGCTGCCTCTCGGAGCTTGCCTTCAAATAACGCACCTGTTTTATTGTTATTGATGTTTTAATTAATACTGACAAACAAATAAAGCGAAACTGTAACTTATTTCGAACAAAAAGCAGAGCAAAGTCAGCTTGACACAGATTCCTGAACCGAAGGCTGACGACAGAAATCCATCAGAAAGTTACAAGCACAGTATTAATCCATATTAACGTTACCCCTTATTCAGTCTGTCACCATATAAGACAAGGGAAGAGAAACATTACCCCGTAATACAAAATATTTCATTATTATAGTTTTAAAAGAGTAATAACGTACCTGAATGATGGAGCTGCAAAAGCGGAGTTCTCCTTTTCAAAAATTAACCGTCACTCTCCAGGCTCGTCACCACCAGTCCACAAATGAATGACGTCACCAGAGGGCTTTTTCATGATTATTAGTTTAAAATAATTTATTAAACCATAACAACACACTGTACAGTCTGAACAAACTGGTTATTTAATTAATTTTACAAAATAATTTGTCAAAAAATTTAAATATTAAGCATATATAAATATTAGTTATATGGTAATGTACAAACCTGCTTGAAACAAAAATCCCATCTTACATTAATTAGGTTTTTGACCATAGCAGTCATTTTATTAGGTTTTGACTCAAAAAGCTTTGTCTCTCTGTGTTATAGCTTATTATTATTTATAATCTTTACTATATAATTATGTCATAAATCTCACATTATAGAACCATTTTAATCAAAAAGGTTCTTTGCACTCAAAGGGTTCTAAATAGAACCATTTTTTGGGTAAAAGGTTCTACTGGCCAAGTATAGAACCCTAGGGTTCTATATAGAACCTCAAGGAACCTTTTTTTTTAAGAGTGTGGTCAAAATGGTAAAATAAAAACAACAGTAGATCTCACAGCTGTTTAATAGTGAAAATATGAGCATTTCTTAAGACAATGTGAAGGGAACTCAAGAGATTGTGACTCAACAGCTGTGTAGCCCTAAGAAAACCACTTATTGGTGGTCAGGCTAATTGTAAAGCATTTAATTTGATTGGACTCTGGAGAAATGCAAGAAGACCATGTGGTATGATGAGTCCAGATTTACCCTGTTAGAAAGTGATCAAAAGAAGAGAGGCATATAAAGTGATTGAGCCATCATGCATTGCCCACAATATGACAATAAGTGTTGCCATCTGCAATTGGTCAGGTCTAGGTTCAGCAACATTGCATTATGTGCCTAAAGGGATAGTTCACCCAAAAATCGAATTACTGTCATCAGTTCCTTACCCTTGATTTGTTCCAAAGCCAATTTGTTACTTTTTTCCTAAGGAAGATACAGTGGCATACATAAATATTGAACACGTCACCATTTTTCCCAGAAAACATACAGTATTACAGGTGCTGTTGAAGTTTTTGACATTTTAATTAGATGTCACTAAGATGGGGCTCACCCTCAATGCATATGTCGGTTCGTCCCTTTGTGGTTTTAGCAAGTCCAAAATTATCACCACTAAAATCCCAAAAATATATAATATTGATGTTTATTACTGTGAAGAAACATCTGTAAATGAACGTGTTTTTGGATGACTAAACTGAGTCAATTACTTTGAAATTTAACAGTTTTGTGAACGGAATTGATCATCCAATGAAAGCAATGCTATCGCTTACCTCATTTTAGGCAGATTATGGCTTCAGTGAGCAATTGAAATGACACGAAAGTGTGGTGGAATGAGTCCAAGTTTGTGACATTTCATTGATGTTTTATTCTAAGAGGTTGTAAACATTCATTCAATAATTTTCTTTCAGCTTAGTCCCTTATTTATCAGAGATCACCCCAGCAATGAACCGCTAGCTATTTTGGCATATGTTTTATGCAGCGGATGACCTTCCAGCTGCAACCCAGTACTGGGAAACACGCATACACTCTCAAATTCACACAAACACTCATACAGTAAGGGCAATTTAGTTTATTCAATTCACCTATAGCGCATGTCTTTGGACTGTAGGGAAAACCGGAGCACCTGGAGGAAACCCACACGAACACAAGCAGAACATGCAAATCCACACACAAACGCCAACTGGCCCTGCTGGGACTCGGAACAAGCGACTTGCTGTGAGGCGACAATGCTAACCACTGAGCCACCGTGCCGTCCCTGGTAGTAAACATTCATTTCTTAAATGTGACTGCACGCTTTTAAAAATAACGCTGAAAAGAAAAATGCAAGGTTTCATATAATTACCCACACGAATCGATTAAGTTAGCTTGTTTCTACAAATTTAAGTGGATTAAACATAAAACAATTAAGTTGCGCCAAAAATTAAAAATAAATAATTAAATAATGTAATGGAATTGTGTTGTTTTGGCTTAAAATCCTTTTTTATTGCATTTAGCAGGAAAAATTGGGATGTTTCCAATACATATTTTACCCGCTGTACACTAAAGAATGCTGGAAATCACTAACCATTGACATCCAAAGTAACAAGAAATAAATACTGTGGAAGTCAGTGGTTGCAGGTTTCCAACATTCTTCAGTATATCAAAAATTGGTAAAAGGTCATGACAGCAAGGGTTTTATTTTACTTGAACTTATTTTTATAGGTTAATCAGGATTCAACTACATATCGCTCTACAACATTTAACTTACCATTTTTAGTGACTATAAAAGTTCTTTTGATTCATTCATTCATTTTTTTTTCATCTTAGTCCCTTTATTAATCAGGGGTCACCACAGCGGAATGAACCACCAACTTATCTACCATATGTTTTACGCAGCGGATGCCCTTCCAGCCCACATTTGCACACATACACTACGGCTAATTTAGTTTATTCAATTTACCTATAGCGCAAGTCTTTGGACTGTGGGGGGAAACTGAAGCACCTGGAGGAAACCCACACAAACATGGGAAGAACATGCAAATTCCACACAGAAATGCCAACTAACATAGCAACCTTCTTGCTGTGAGATGATCGTGCTAGCCACTGCACCACCATGTCACCCAAAAGTTCTTTTGATTCATCTCAAATATTTTAGGCAGTAATAATTTTTTACACTGTACTTTACTTTATGAAACATTGTGATCGCAAACCGAAGGTTATTAAATTGATTGTCAGGGCATCCTTCTCTCACCTTTCATTCACAGCAAACTAATGGTTGCAGGGTGTGGCTAAGCATATTAAGCCCAATCTGTCATCAGAGATGGACTGACATTCCAGAAGCAGAAGCAAACTGACAGATTAGCAAAACAAACCATTTATTTCAGTGGATTAACTTATATAAACCCTGTCTATTTTTATTTTATCCAGACTTTAAACTGCTCAAAAGTGATTTTTACTTATAGAGATATTTTACATAAGCAATTTAACTGCAACTACTGCTACATTGAGGACTTAAAATGGTGCAATTGTTTAAACAACGTACAGTTACAGTTTAAAACATTAGAGACTAAAGAGTTTTTCAAGTGCAATATTTCTGTTAAGTCAAGGAACAGATAAACATCTCTGCAGAATGACCCTTAAAGGTGCTGTTTAAACTAAACATTGTGATCGCAAAGCAAAGGGAGTTGTATTGATTCCCATGCATGAAGTAATTAAAACATGCCTTAGCTATAGCTGCTTTGGATGAACAGTCTGCCAAACGCATACAGTACTTGCAAATCCCAGAGCTATCAAAGATGCAGTCTGAAGCTGTCAATGTGATTATGAACAGAGTTGACTTGGATAAATTGTTCTAAAAACACATCGACGGCTCGGTGTGAAACTCCACATGGCTGAAAGGCAAAATATGAAGGTTATGAAGGAGTCAAGATGACACGCTGTAGGTTGTTGCTGAGATAAAAGAGAGGAGGAGACATGAGGAAAAGACACCAGAGACCGTTTGAAGATGGAGTTACATAAGACTGCAGGAGAACTTGTCTGGGATTTGCTCCCTGAATTAAAACAAAATATACAGCACGTCTCTGTAGACTAGATCCCTATCTAGCAATGCCAAGAACATGGTATAGAAGAATCGTTCACACACACCTGGAATGCAATGAATGTCAACGCAAGTAGATCAAAATGTGAACGCAACGTACAATGTGCAGTGATATAAACATTATTTGACTTAAATGAACACGTAGGGTCGAAGAAAAAATCATCTAGGAGTTAAACAGTTGAGCTTTACCATTTTTTAATCTGTTCAGCTGATCTTTGGGTCTGGTGGGAGCACTTTTAGCTTAGCTTAGCATAGATCATTGAAACAGATTAGACCATTAGCATCTCATAATAATAATAATAATAATAATAATAATAATAATAATAATAATAAATAATAATAATTCCTTACATTTATGAAGCGTTTTTCTAGACACTCAAAGCGCTTTCAATGGGGGGGTGGGGGATGGGGGGGATCTCCTCATCCACCACCAGTGTGCAGCATCCACCTGGATGACGCGACGGCAGCCATAATGTGCCAAACAGCACACCACACACCAGCTGATTGGTGGAGAGGAGAGGAGTGATGAAGCCAATTATGGTATGGGGATGTTAGGAGGCCATGATGGACAGAGGCCAGAGGGCAGATCTGGCCAGGATGCCAGGGTTAAACCCCCACTCTTTTTCAAAGAACATCCTGGGATTTTTAACGACCACAGAGAGTCAGGACATCGGTTTAATATCTCATCCGAAAGACGGCGCTCACTGAGCAGTATAGAGTCCCCTTCACTATACTGGGGTGTTAGGACCCACACAGACCGCAGGTTGAGCGCTCCCTGTTGGCCTCACTAACACCACTTCCGGCAGCAACCTAGCTTTCCCATGTGGTCTCCCATACAGGTACAGACCAGGTGCAGCCCTGCTTAGCTTCAGTGGGCGACCATGTGAGAGTTGCAGAGAGCTAGCTGTATGACTGAAGGCTGATTTATACTTTTGCCTTGTGTCACGTTACGGACGTCCGCTGACTGCGAGCGCACTTCACGAAACGCACAAGGCTTTTATACTTGATGCGTTCGCCATTGTGATATTCTTTAAAACAACAGGGGGCGGTTAAAAGAATTCAACTATGGTCAAACAGATAAACAGAGAAGTAGGAAGTTTCCGGAACTACATCATATCAGTAATATCGTTCAAGATTAATTATTTTGATTATTTTTAGCATTTATTTTAATGATTATAAAGATTTTCATAACTATTCAAGAATTTTTAAATCAAACTTAGATGCGTCACTTGCTTTTGTTCATATCTCGCCTACTGTATTTAAAGTTAAACATCAATGACAACAGAATATCGGTTGCTCTACTAATATATTTTTATTTTGGCAAGAATAAAAGCTCCCAAAAAAGTACACTTACTAAAAAAAATACTGACGTTTAGCCCACTACACAACTGTCACATTACTGTCTGGCTAGTTTGTGTCCTCTGCTTATATACTAAGGCAATAATGCTTTAACATTCCTGACCATTATCACCAATAAAACCTAGAAAAATAGGGCATCAGTGCATTGTAAACCGATAGGTTCAAATATTCTTTTCCAGTTATCAAAGAAATCATTTTGTTACTTCATTTTAGTTTTGTAGCTATTAAACTGTTTTAAATTCAAACTGTAATATATGGACCGTTTTGAGGGACGCAAACAATAACAATGGTCCTAACGTACTTTTTAATTTCCATAGCTTCAGGGAATCCAAAAAAAGTCTGCATATTAGGGATGGGCGGATCGATCCTGAAGTATTGATATTTTCAATACTGGGAATGTATCAAAAGGATCGATCCATAAGTAAAAGTATCGATCTTTTCTGGGGGAGTTTTCTTACCGAGTAATCAGAGATTTTTAAATATTAAAATAATTATAGCACCGCATATTATATAAATATTTACTTAAATAGGAACACTAATGGGAACTATAATATTCTTCCGCTGTATCTCCGCTGATAGGTCAGTGTTATCTCACGGCACAGTGGAGTAATTGTAAAAGTAATCAGCCAAAGAGGATAAATGTCAACATTCTGTTGTTCCTTTACAAAAACCTGGAAACTGATTAAAATCAGAAAGCACAAATGAATACTGCAAATTAACTTTAAGATTCAATCTAAAGTTCTGCTACTTTGACCTTTAAATAAGGTGAAGAAATTCAGTCGTGCAGTGTCTTATTTTTCATTATATATGGTGCTGTTTATGGTGCAGTTATAGTTCTGTAATTTTAATAAATGTCAAAAAGAATAATGTGTTTTATTTAATAATAATAATAATAATAATAATAATAAAGGTGATAAACATTTTTTTTTTAAATCACTCTAAAATATTTTATTTAGGTATTGATAAGTATCGATTTAAGTATCGATATCGATGATACTTGTCTTGAAATACTTGGTATCGTATCGGAAACAAAAATATTGGTATCGCCCATCCCCACTGCATATTGATAAATAAATATGCATAAATATGCATATTGATGGCCATTTTAATGATAGGTTATGATTTAATTGCTTCTTAATATAGTTATGAAATCGTTTAACAACATGCAGGAAATGTTCATGGGCCAGTAACATCACCGCATTGAAATGGTCTATATACATCAGTGTAAAACCTATGAACGTTGGAAAAACGTTGTGTATTAAAACCATCTGGGTCTTCACTTTGCCATGGTCAGTCTTATTGGTTTTGAACAAACTTATCAACTCAAGTTTTTCTCCATTTTCCCACGGCTGTTGCAATTTCTAGCCAAGAATTATTGGTCCTCTGGTTATCCCTATGATCACGCATGTATGGATCATAAAGATATCAGGACAGTCGTACCTGTTACAGACAATATTTCTTCAAAGTGTTTTAAGTTCAAGTCAAATGAAATGCAGCGTTGACTGTTGACTGCAAACTGTTCGCTCAAGTCTCCAAAAATGTTGTGCGCTCCGTCAGCCGAAATCATGTCACGTGCACCCAAAGCGAACCTCTGCAAACTCTGCGATGATGTCACGCTCGCCACGTGCCCTCAAGCGAACAAGCGAATGCATCCAGTATAAATCGAGCTTTAAGAGTTCAGATCATGATACTTCACAGTGCTTGAAAATTGTCACATTAACCTAAAAAATTGCAACTTTCATTTTCCATCAGTGTTAGGCCCAATTCTAATTCTACCCCTTAGCCCTTTCCCTTACCCTTACACTTCGTTTTGCGCGTTCACGTCAAGAGGTAGTGGTGTTCCAATTCTCTTTAGCTTGAAGGCGTAGGGCTAAGGGCAAGGGGTACACACCCCTTCGAACGAAGATTTTTCAGGACCACACTTAAAACAGAGGGGTAAGAAAAATTCCCAGAATACACCTGCCACAACGGCAGGATAGCTGAACCCGGAAGTTAGGAGAGCCACAAATTAGTATTTTTTGTCATTATTACGAACTTTTACGACAAACAAACATATGTTTTAATATATTCATAACCGCGTTCGTGTTTTACCGTCATGCTTTAAAAAAAAAAAAAACGCCTGTACAGCGGTCACACAACATTCTGACACACGATGACACTGGAATACCCTGTCAGTAATGTCTAGTGGCTGGGAATGAGCTTTTTACAGTGTCTGCTATAATGTTAATGTTGTTTTCGTGTGTTTACATACGCCTTCAGTGATTTCCTGAAGATAAACACCAAAAAATAACACAACTGGAATAACTACAGCAATCGTGATCGTCTGATCTCATATGAAGCAAGAGATCGCGATGACATATGATGACGTGTGCAGGTGTTGAAGTGCTGTCCCAAAAGGCTATATGCACACAGACTTTTAATTTTCAGTCAGGCAGCCCGGCAGCCGGTGACCTGTCTTTCCATTATTATCACGTTTAAGATCTAATTTCTTTAAAAATCAGCGATCTTCACTGCCTGTTAGATATACAATACAATGTGGGTCACGGATCGGACAAGAAGCACTGCATTAAATTTCATTTCCTCCCGCCATGTCTTTAAAATATGACAGTTTACTTTACCTCAGTATTTTCAATGGAATTTCTGCGCTAGCCTGTTGCTACTGACGGCGCTAGCGGTTACAGCGGCATTTCATCTCGTTTTATGCTTGAACAACTAAATGAATGCTTACGTCTATTTAACTGAATGTAGTGTAATTACATTACAACATCAATGCTGTAAAAACAACCTTGTAAAATAGAATATATTCACATTAAGCTTTCACCAGAAGTTTATTGTCGGCCTTAAAACTCTGGCTGTGCATAGAGCCCATTCTTAGGGGTAAGTTTTGAAGCTCGGTTGTAAGGGCCAAGGGGAAGGGGAAGGGGTAGGGGTACAAAAATAGAATTGGGATTGGGCCTTAAGTTTATAATGTAAGTCATACTTTAAAAGGGAAAATTATCAATACCCTTAATCATTTTTTAAAGCAAGATGCTAATGGTCTAATCTGATTTATGCTAAGCTAAGCTTAAAATGCTGCCAGCAGACCCAGAGATTGGCTAAATGGATTAATAAATGGTCATAGTCAAGTATTTAAATCTTAGGGACTTGATTAGCCTGTTAGTAGTGTTCCTAAAATGGCATTCCGTGTCACAGTAATTTATAAGACAACAACAAAAAATAAATAAATAAAGCATGTAGCATAAGAATCAACTTAAAGACCCAAAATATTAATAAACTGTCATTTTAGATCTATATATTTTGCCACTATCCCTCAAACAACCTTTTTTTCACCTATCTGTTCCCAATTTAATCTATTCTCTTGCGTTTTAATAAGTACCAGCCAATAAACAAATTGGCTTAATTTTAGCATGAATATATTTGTTACGCTGAATGGCAATGGAACATTATTTCACTCATATTTTGTCATTTTATTTTCACTAAACTTACATGAAGCATAAAAGTACACTGTGCTTAAATTAAATATGCTTTCTATGTATATTTAATCAGTTTTGTAAATTTAATTTGGTGCAGACACTAAAAATGGGACGTTTCATCTTTGGCCCATGTATAAATTATATCACAGAGTTGCTCAGCTGACATTAGATGCATAACAAAATATTTACTAAATTCACAAAATCAAAATCACCGTTTAAAATTTGGGCTCATTTATTTAATATTTTTAAAGAATATAGTACTGTAAACTGACACTTATTTCAGTATTATGAGGCACATCCAACCGAAATTGAATGTATTGAGTAGGGGCAGGGTTTTACTTTTGACCTCCTTTCATCTTTCATTCACTGCAAACTAATGGTTAGAAGTGCATGGCCAAGCATATTTAGCCCAATCTGTCATCAGAGACGGACTGCTACTGCAGAAGCAGAAGCAAATTGGGAGATTAGCAAAACAAAACATTTATATCAGTGGATTAACATGCACAGATTTTTTTTTTTGCCAACAGAATAATAATGTGCGCTAGGTTTGATTTCATGGGGCAGAACAATGGCTCGGTGGTTGACACTGTTGCCTCAGAGCAAGAAGGTCGCTGATTCGAGTCCCAGCAGGGCCAGTCGGCATTTCTGCGTGGAGTTTGCATGTTCTCCCAGTGTTGGTGTAGGTTTCTTCCGGGTGCTTCGGTTTCCCCCACAGTCCGAAGACCAAATTGGCCATAAGTGTATGTGTGTGACTGGGTGTTTATGGGTGTTTCACATTACTGGGTTGCAGCCGGAAGTGCATCTGCTGTGTATATACTGGAATAGTTGGTGGTTCATTGCGCTGTTGCTTACACTAGTGATTGGAAGTTCAGGTTTTTTTACTCGAACCGCTTTTTTTTTCAGACAGTGATCAAACCAGTATGTTTTACTTAAACTTGAAACATGTCTTGTTGCATCTTAAAGTGCAGAGAGTTGAATGTATTGAAATTATTTCTGAAAAGATTACAAACATTTAATAAAATTAAACTATTTTCAACATATTTGATCACTGTTATCTGTCACACCAATTGATAATGTAGGGAAAAAAGTAATATATTAACACTTTGAAGGGTAACACACTCCAGTTTGATCTAAGAATAAACTCTTACTGTGTTAAATGAACTCTGTGAGTAATGTACAAATGTTACACTTTAGAAAGTGTTATTTTAATGGAGGGAGTCATATGTACACCCAAGGAGTGTTAAGTTAAACTTAAATTGAGTTAAATGTACACTGATTTTTTTGCTGTGTACATTAAAGCATATCATGGACATTAAGTATTTTTTAGCAGTTGAGATGTCTTAAGAACATCAATCATGAAAAAAAATCTTTACATCAATGAAAAAGAATATACAGTTTGGTACAGTCAGCACACATTTTGTTTTGTGAATGTGGTACTTTCCAAATTTTTAGTTTTTTTGTCCATTTTCGATAATCCAGAGTTAAAATCCATAAATACGACCATTTAATCAGTTTTATTGAAACATTTATAGTACACTTCAAAAAGTAATAAGGAAACTTGGGACAGATCTTACAAGGCTTCAAACCTTTAAAAGTACAAATTAAATCAAAACTAACATGATTTTGTAAGATCACATTGCGAGTTTTGTGGTGAACAATTCATCTGGGCATGCCATTCAGATTAAAAACATTGTTTACCCTTGTAATCTTTAATTAAAAACTCCTGTTTTTTTTTCAGTTAAATAGTCAGATTAGGTCTGTCTGAGGTTTTGGGTGTGGCTAACATGCTTAACCATGCCCCTCTAACTGTCAGTTTTGACAACAAACAGAAATGGTGGTGAGGAGGAGGAGTCTGTTAGGTCGTAATGACTCTTCTAAAACCCATTTCCCAATCTTTCTGAATGAAAAATGCCTGCTTTAATACATCCAATCAGGTCATTATAGAAAAACAAGCCACGCCCACCGTTTTCTCATTTAATATTCCGTTTCTCTAGGAACTGCACCGCAATATATTTTTTAAAATGGTCGCAGCTCGAAACTAACATCATCTCCCAATTTTAAGTTCTTTTCAGAGGATGTCATAGGTACATACAAACATATGTTTTGGAAATGTCCTGAAGTAAGTAACTTCTGGGGAAATGTGTCACTGACCTCGAAGGTTATACTGGAATCAGACATACCATGTTGTCCTAAGCTTTTTCTTTTAAATGATGATTCCTTTGATTTTTCTTTATTTCAGAAAAAAAAATATGATTCTCTAACAGCAGCTAAAAAAAATGTTAGCTTTACGTTGGCAGCCTCCACACTCCCTGGACTGGAAACACTGGATGTTTATGTTTTTGGACATTGCAAATATGGAACTGTCTGTGGCAAGGATGCATGGCGCTTCCACAAAAACTATTACTTTATGGATATGTGCAATATCTAAGATAAAAGATATACTATTGTGATTTTTTTTCTGTGCATTTTAGTTAATCTATGTGTAAAAGTCCATTGTATTTACCTGTGTTAAATGCTGTATTTGCCTATGTTGTATTTACCTATGCTGCTGTAAGAACTTAAATACAGAGGTTTTTTTTTTCCTTCTTTAAATTATTAGTATTTTTTCTACTGTCTTGTTTTTGTCTCTATTTTTTATTTTTTTGTCTAATTTATATTTTCGCCAGGAGTGCGAGGGGTGGGTTATTAATAGAAAATGCAGTTGGTTGCTATCCTGTGTATAACAATGTATACTGTACATGCTGTACTGTGCTGTACATGCAGCACTGTGGCTGAAGTTGAGTCATTCAGATTCCTGGGCACCACCATCTCTCAGGACCTGAAGTGGGACACTCACATTGACTCCATTGTTAAAAAAGCTCATCAAAGGCTGTACTTTCTTCATCAGCTGAGAAAGTTCAACCTCCCAAAGGAGCTTCTGAAACAGTTCTACAACTCCATCATTGAATCAGTCATCTGCACTTCAATAACTGTCTGGTTTAGCTCAGCTACCAAATCTGACCTTCGAAGACTACGTCGAATGGTTCGGACTGCTGAGCGAATCATTGGTACAACCCTCCCTACTCTCCAAGAACTGTACTTATCCAGAGCGAGCAGAAGGGCTGCTAAAATCACTCTGGACCCCTCACACTGCCTCTTTGAACTGTTACCTTCTGGTCGACGCTACAGAGCACTGCGCACCAGAACAGCCCGACACAAAAACAGTTTCTTCCCTCAGGCAAACCATCTCATGAACACTTGATGATAACAGTCGTGGAACCAACATCACTACTTGCTATACACTTTTTACACACGCATACACTTATTTAACAACACACTTTACATGCCAATTTGCACATAACAGCTGCACATATAGCGTTGTATATAGTAATATGCCTGTACATCCACTTGTCAATATGTATATTTGCATTTAACACTGACTTCTTTTTTTAAATATATTTATAATCTGTTTTTTGTCCTGTCTCTGTGATTCTGTTGCACTGTAGAAGCTCTGTCACCAAAACAAATTCCTCATATGTGTGAACATACCTGGCAATGAAGCTCTTTCTGATTTCTGTTCAATAAAAATTTGATCACAAAAAAAAAAAAATGGTTGCAGCTTGTTTCATGTGGACTTTAAATGTAAATGTCTGTAAAAATAATAAATAAAATAGAAACGTTCCACTGCATCTGATTTTTCAGTGTAATTCAATGCTCCGCTTACTCTGTCTCTCTGTTATCTTCCACATGCAGCCATTCTTTCCATTCTGGGGAATCTGATGGTCCTTGTGATGGCGTACAAGCGGTCGAGCAACATGAAGCCTCCTGAGCTTCTGAGTGTCAATCTGGCGGTGACCGATCTGGGCGCCGCCGTCACCATGTACCCGCTGGCCGTAGCCTCCGCTTGGAACCACCACTGGATCGGGGGAGACGTCAGCTGCGTTTACTATGGCCTGATGGGATTTTTCTTTGGAGCCGCTAGCATGATGACCCTGACTATCATGGCTATTGTTCGGTTCATCGTGTCTCTGACCTTACAGTCGCCAAGTGAGTTCATTCAGGGTCTATTATGTTTCTATTTGGTCTCCAGCATGGGTCTATAATGAATAGAGATAGTGAAATAAAACTGAGGCACAGCTGAACTGCTTCTGGTTGGAAGTGCTCGAGAACACGAAAAGTGGGGTTCAGTTGTGAATTGAAGGGTGGGGGATGGGGTGGGGGGGTGTTAATATTATAATATTTACATCAGTTTATTCACTGTAATTGCTTATGTTGTTCTGTGTGTGTATTTGAGTTTTGTCTATAACATTCAAAAAGAGTGTCTGTTTTAAGCAAGTAAAAATAAAAGTACAGTTCCAATATCCGACTGGTTGTATTAAAGGACAGAATTATATTACAAATAATACATAAATATTAATATATTTATAGATTTTAATAATAAAAAAAAACATTCTTGTGTTGTGAAGAAAAATTCTAATTATTTATGGAAAGCATCGTCAATGCACCGTGATGCACGGAGATATGGAGTGGATGGCATGAAAATCGTAACTGAACCGAACCGAACCGAGAGACTAGTGTAGGGTCACACACTGCTAATTAAATGTCTGTTTAGAATGATAATGAATGCTTCAGAATAGGATTCCAAGGTAATTTTAGGGGTTTAGATCACTTATAAATTTAAATTAGCTCATTTTTCATTCACTCGCAGGCTATTTAAGATGTAGGTAACTTTTGGTTCAGTTGAACATTAACCCTTGTGTGCTGTTGTTACCATCCATTCTGGGGTGTTTTTGAGTCTTAATTTGGCCACAGCTTTCTCTGTGTTTTCAGCAAATGGAATGATTTCAGGTGTCACATCTTATTTTAAAACATACTTTGGGAAAATGCTTGGAAAACAATACAACAATCCACTCAAAATTACTACCCTTTCGTTATGTTGGTGGCTGTTTTTGCCCCATTGACTTCCGTTATAATGACATCTTTTGATTGCAAAGCCATGACACCATATAACAATGCATTCTTGATTGTTGCTGGTATTTCCTGTTGGAAAGAGGTCAAATTTGTCATTTTTATTGTCGATCATCAGTTGCAGTGCAAAAAAAGCTTAGTTTCTGGCTTAAAATCATAAGGATATATGGTTATAAAAAATGTATGATCATATTCATGGTAGGCTTTTCGGTTTGGAAAAGTCAAGGTTTTAAAACCGCCAAGATTTTCTGCTATATTGTTCCTAAGGTATGGGTAAGATTTTTTTTTTGTTGTTGTTGTTTTTTTTGTTTTTTTGTTTTTTTGTTTTAAGGAAAACAGTATCTCCAGCAGAAAAGATATCCAAATATGCCGTTTTAAATTGTCAAGAAATCAGTGTTATTGAAACTAATGAAGACAGCAGAAGATTCATTTTCATTATTTAGCCAGACATGTTTACTGTAACAAAATACTTTAAATGTTTCTCAAAATAAAATACATTGTGTTGAATGGGGAATTTTTTTTTTTTTACCCAGACATTTAGAAAGAATATATTTTAGAGCAGTAAACACAGTACCATCATATCGTGATATTTTTATTCAAGGTTATCATACCATCAGAATCTTTTACTGGCCCATGCCTAATTCATGTATGATCATAGGACATGGTAAACACATAAATCATAAAAAGGCAGAAATCAGAAACGGCAATGGCTGTGTTTTTAACCAATTAATTAATATATACTTGACTAATTTTAATATTTAAGAAATTCCAGCATATTGACAAACTGCATTCCTCCCAGTAGATTCAACAAACCAGCAAACAAAATAAACGAAATCCTGCCTAAGACACAAAGAGCTTGTTCATCAATTTTGATGTAAAGTGATCGCTCGCATCTGACACCCCCCAGAGAGAATCTGTAAACAGCCAATCACTGCTGATTTACTCCACTATAAGAGAGCAAAGCAATGTTTTTGCGTAGAGAAATGCTTTGACAGTCGGAGTGATCTGGTTTAACGTCTGTGAGGGGTCATGCTGCTGTCGCTGAGAGCTGCAGGAGAGCTCAGATACAGCAGATAGTTGTCATTACAAGACAAACTCAATATGACAGTTCAGTAAAGCTAACGTAATAGAGCCCCCTTTTTCGGGTTGACTCATGCTGGGAGACAAACTCTGAATTATTGAGATTAAACTTGCCATGGGAAACGGCTGTGGAGGAAAACAAATGGATGTCTGTTTTGCTCTTATATTGTCGGACAAATGCTGATTAGGGACCTGAAAGAGAGGTAACCATAGTCACTGCATAGCAACACCCTAATAACATACAGAATATAACCTCTTGGAACACACTGGTAACTGCATAGCAATAACAATTGCCAAACCAATACACAGAACATCCTAGCAACCATCCAGAACACCATAGTAACTGCACCGCAACAGCCTAAAAACACCCAAAATATAGCAGCGAACACGTAGAACACACTGACAACTGAATAGCAAAAACAATGACCTAACAACCACACAGTCCACCATGGCAACCATCCAGAACACCCTGGTAACTGCATAGCAACACCCTAAGAACACTAAGAAAAAAAAACAACCACTTGAAACACACTGGTAACTGCATACAGTAGTAATAACAATGGCCTAACTAATACATATAACACCCTAGCAACCATTCAGAACACCCTAGTAACTGCACCGCAACAGCCTAAAAACACCCAAAATATACTCGCAAACAACTAGAACACACTGGCAGCTGCGTAGGAATAACAATAGCCTAACCACTACATCCCTAGCAACCATCCAGAACACCCTTGCAACTGCATTGCAACAGCGTAAAAACACCCAAAATATTCCAGCAAACACCTTGAACACACTGGCAGCTGCGTAGGAATAACAATGGCCTAACCACTACATAGAACACCCTAGCAACCATTCAGAGCACCCTGGCAACTGCATAGCAACACCCTAAAAACACCCAAAATATACCAACAAACCCTTAGAACACACTGGCAAATGTATAGCAATAAAAACG
Organism: Danio albolineatus; assembly: GCA_903798035.1. Taxonomy (NCBI): domain Eukaryota; kingdom Metazoa; phylum Chordata; class Actinopteri; order Cypriniformes; family Danionidae; genus Danio; species Danio albolineatus. The sequence continues at coordinate 31,443 of CAIGQQ010025213.1, forward strand.
CCCCAACAACCACACAGACCACTCTAGCAACCATTCAGAACACCTTAGTAACTTCATAGCAACACCCCAAAAACACTAAAAATATAACAGAAACCTCCTGGCCCACACTGGCAACTGTATAGCAATACAATGGCCTAACCAATACATAGAACACCCTAGCAACCATCCAGATCACCCTAGTAACTGCATTGCAACATCCTAAAAGCACTCAAAATATACCAGCAAACACCTAGAACACACTGGCAACTGCATAGGAATAACAATGGACTAACCACTACATAGAACACCCTAGCAACCATTCAGAACACGCTAGTAACTGCATAGCAGCACCCTAAAAACCCTCAGAATATAACAACCACTTGGAACACACTGACAACTGTATAGGAATAACAATGGACTAACCACTACATAGAACACCCTAGCAACCATTCAGAACTCACCAGTAACTGCATAGCAACACCCCAAAAACCCTCAGAATATAACATCCACTTGGAACACACTGGCAACTGCATAGGAATAACAATGGCTTAACCAATACACAGAACACCCTAGCAACCACCCAGAACTATCTAGAACAACCTAGCAACTACTGTATATCAATAACAACAGCATCACCAACCAGAATACCCAAGCAACCAACCAGAGCACAACGATAACAACACTAATCACCCTAACAACCACATAAAACACCATAGTAACTGCATAGCAACACCCTAAAACACTCAAAACATAACAGCAATTACCTGGAACACACTGGCAAGTGCATAGCAATAAAAATGGCCTAACAACCACACAGAACACCCTAGCA
>CAIGQQ010025213.1:32260-46695 GCA_903798035.1 Danio albolineatus
ATACCAGCAAACACCTAGAACACACTGGCAGCTGCATAGGAATAACAGTGGCCTAACCACTACATAGAACACACTAGCAACCATTCAGAACACGCTAGTAACTGCATAGCAACACCCCAAAAACCCTCAGAATATAACAACCACTTGGAACACACTGGCAACTGCATAGCAATAACAATGGCCCAACAAATACATAGATCACCCTAGCAACCATCCAGAAACATCTAGAACAACCTAGCAACTATATCAATAACAACAGCATAACTAGAATACCCAAGCAACCAACCAGAGCACTACGATAACAACACAGATCACCCTAGCAACCACATAAAACACCCAAGTAACTGCATAGCAACACCCTAAAACACTCAAAATATAACAGCAATCACCTGGAACACACTGGCAACTGCATAGCAATAAAAATGGCCTAACAACCACACAGAACACCCTAGCAACCATCCAGAACACCCTAGTAACTGCATAGCAACACCCTAAAAGCACTCAAAATATACCAGCAAACACCTAGAACACACTGGCAGCTGCATAGGAATAACAATGGCCTAACCACTACATAGAACACCCTAGCAACCATTAAGAACACGCTAGTAACTGCATAGCAACACCCCAAAAACCCTCAGAATATAACAACCACTTGGAACACACTGGCAACCGCATAGGAATAACAATGGCTTAACCAATACACAGAACATCCTAGCAACCATTCAGAACTATCTAGAACAACCTAGCAACTATATCAATAACAACAGCATAACCAACCAGAATACCCAAGCAACCAACCAGAGCACATCGATAACAACACAGATCACCCTAGCAACCACATAAAACACCCTAGTAACTGCATAGCAACACCCTAAAACACTCAAAATATAACAGCAATCACCTGGAACACACTGGCAACTGCATAGCAATACAAATGACCTAACAACCACACAGAACACCCTAGCAACCATCCAGAACACCCAAATAACTGCACCGCAACAGCCTAAAAGCACCTAAAATATACCAGCAAACACCTAGAACACACTGGCAGCTGCATAGGAATAACAGTGGCCTAACCACTACATAGAACACACTAGCAACCATTCAGAACACGCTAGTAACTGCATAGCAACACCCCAAAAACCCTCCGAATATAACAACCATTTGGAACACACTGGCAACTGCATAGCAATAACAATGGCTTAACCAATACACAGAACACCCTAGCAACCATCCAGAACACCTTAGTAATTGCACCGCAACAGCCTAAAAGCTCCCAAAATATACCAACAAACACCTAGAAAACACTGGCAACTGCATAGGAACAACAATGACCTAACCACTACATAGAACACCATAGCAACCATCCAGAACACCCTAGTAACTGCACCACAATAGCCTAAAAGCTCCCAAAATATACCAGCAAACACCTAGAACACACTGGCAACTGCATAGGAATAATGGCCTAACCAATACATAGAAAATCCTAGCAACCATCCAGAACTATCTAGAACAACCTAGCAACTATATCAATAACAACAGCATAACCAGCGTACCCAAGCAACCAACCAGAGCACTACGATAACAACACAGATCACCCTAGCAACCACATAAAACACCATAGTAACTGCATAGCAACACCCTAAAACACTCAAAATATAACAGCAATCACCTGGAACACACTGGCAACTGCATAGCAATACAAATGGTCTAACAACCACACAGACCACCCTAGCAACCATCCAGAACACCCTAGTAACTGCATAGCAACACCCTAAAAGCACTCAAAATATACTAGCAAACAACTAAAACACACTGGCAGTTGCATAGGAATAGCAATGGCCTAACCAATATATAGAACACCCTAGCAACCATTCAGAACACCTTAGTAACTGCACCGCAACAGCCTAAAAGCTCCCATAATATACCAGCAAACACCTAGAACACACTGGCAGCTGCATAGGAATAACAATGGCCTAACCACTACATAGAACACCCTAGCAACCATTCAGAGCACCCTAGCAACTGCACAGCAATGCCCTAATATCCCAAAAGCCACTCAGAAGAGAAGAAGAACAGAACAGAAGCTGATTTCTCATAAGCACTACGTGTATGTTTATAAAAAGAAAGGATGTAAATCTTGCTTGTGTTAGTTTTATGTTGGATTTGGCTTGTTTGTTGCATTTATAATCTGGAAAACCACACATTCCTCAGTTCTCTGGGAAAACACTCAGTGTGTGCAGGCAGAGTGTTCGCAGCTCAGTGTTTTCCTTAAATGAAGCAGACAAACACACTGCACTGCTGTCATAACCACAGGTTCAGCTCAGGCACATCTGAAGACATGTTTGCATTAAGTAAACATTGAGCTCAGTTATAGAGGTCACCTTGTACAACTCGCTTTATATTAGTTGGCCTTGGCGATGCTTGCAGGCACAAGATGACAACACTTGTTTATCTACCAAGATTATTTGTGCTGTAGAAGTCTATTTCAAAGAATATAAATAAGTATATAAATAAATCAGTTAGGGGGCTCGGTGGGGCAGTGGGTAGCGCTGTCGCCTCACAGTAAGAAGGTCACTGGTTCACGCCTCGGCTGGGTCAGTAGGCATTTCTATGTGGAGTTTGAAAGTTCTCCCCTGATCGTGTGGGTTTCCGTGTTCACATAGGTTTTCTGCCGGTGCTCCGGTTTCCCCCCACAGTCCAAACACATGCGAAGGTCAATTGGGTAAGCTATTGGCCGTAGTGTATGAGTGTGAATGAGAATGTATGGGTGTTTCCCAGTGATGGGAACAGACACTGTTTCAATTTACTATAATCTTCTATGTGAAGTTGCTTTGATACAATCTACGTTGTAAAAGCGCAATTAAAATAAAGGTGAATTGAACTGAGTTGAATAAATCAATTAATAAATAAACGTATTTTAAAGAAAAATATAATATAAATTTGATTAAATAAAAATAAGTAAAAAAAGAAATAATAATATATTACAAAATTGTAAAATTACAAAATAAAAGTGTTATTATAATTATTTACATTTTAAGCCGTAAATAAAAATATGCTTAACCAAACAAGCAAACTAAAAACAAAATGGTAAAATTTTAAATTCTAATTTTAAAAAGTAATTAAAGTAAAATAAACCAATGAAAATCAGGAAACAGGATAAATAAACAATTAAATTATTACAAATAATGAAGTTCTAATGAGACAAAAAATATAAACACGCAGACAAAACAAAAACAAATAAATAAATAAATAATGGGAAAACAATGATAAAATATTCAAACTGTAATAATTATTATACATTTTTCAAATGTATTAAATTATTAAATTTAGCAAACAATGAAAAAAATAAAACAATAAAAAAAATTATAATACAAGTTTAAACCGACAACATGCTTTTTAAATTCACTGCTTCTGTGCAAAATGAACACAAAAACAAAGCCATTTCTCATGTAAAATCCCCCCTATTTTACAATATATCTTTTGGGTAAACAAAGGATAGTTCACCCAAAACTGAACATTTACTTATCATTTAATCCCCCTCAAGTGGTTCCAAACCATTAAGAGTTCCTGTTTAATACAAAATAAGATTTCCTTCCATTTTAGGAAAACCAACTACTTATTATAGTGGGGAAATACGTATTAAACGCATCATGTTTTTTCCTTGGAATAATATATCTAAAGGAGCTGCTACATGCATTGCTCTGGTATGATTTTTTTCACAGACTTCAACAAAGGGTGAAAATCTTGATAATTCTGTGGATCTTGTCTATTTAAACTGATCTTTATTTTGTATTTTCTGTTGGATTTAAGTCAGGTGATTGGCTGGGCCATTGTACAGCTTGATTTTCTTTCTCTGAAAGCATTTGAGAAATTCCTTGGCTGCGTTTTGGATCATTGACTTCCCGAAATATCCCCCCTGGTTTCATCTTCATCATCCTGCTATTGTAGATGTTGGACTGAAGCAGCTAATATTCATTTACAATGACAAGATATAGAGGGTTGCTGAATAACTACTGGCAGATTTCAACAGCTGTCTGGGCTTTCCCTGCCTTTCTACACCTTCCTTTCTTCATGTGTTCAATACTTTTCCCTGTATCATTTCATTTATTTACACATAATTTAATGAGTAAACAAATTATTTTTGTTTTTTTGCATACATTTCTTAGTCTAATACATAATTATGTTTAAAAATACATATTTCCCCCCCTCTGTAACTTGAGTTCAACAGAAAAAAAAAAAAACTCAAACCATTTTGTGTGAGAAGTAAACAATGACAGATTTTTCGGTTTTGGGTGAACTATCTGTATACATTTCTGTGTCTTTTCACAGAGGAGAAAATCAGCAAAAGGAACGCAAAGATCCTAGTGGCAACCACATGGCTGTACGCTCTGCTCTGGGCTATTTTCCCACTGATCGGCTGGGGGAAATATGGCCCGGAGTCCTTCGGCCTGTCCTGCACTCTGGCCTGGAGAGACATGAAGGAGCACAGCCAGTCTTTCGTCATCACCATCTTCCTCATGAACCTCATCCTACCTGCCATCATTATTGTGTCCTGCTACTGCGGCATCGCTCTGAGACTCTACGTCACTTATAAAAGCATGGACGACAACAACCACGTCCCCAACATGATCAAGATGCAGCGTCGGCTCATGGTGGTGAGTCTGGCTGAGTTATTATAGCTATAAACTACCTGACAAATGTCTTGTCGCCTATCCAAGTTTCAGGAACAGCAAACATAAACTTGACGTCTAGTTGATCATTTAGAAACAGAAGAGGCTGATATGAAAGGCAAAGGCCTCTAGATTACGCTTATTTTACCAAAATAAAATATGATCATGCCTTTAATTAGGACAGTAAGGTCCGAGTTTGCTTAGACAAAAGTCTTGTCACTTAACAGAAATATTGTACAGCACTGATCATCAACTGGCGAAAATATTAGTTCACACTATTAAAGCAATCAAAAATAACAACACCTACAGTGAGAGAAAAAGTGATTTGAACCCCAGCTGATTTTGTAAGTTTGCCCACTAACAAAGAACTAATCAGTCTATAATTTTAATGGTAGGTTTATTTGAACAGTGAGAGACACAACAAAAAAAAAAAAATCCAGAAAAATGTGTTACAAAAAAGGTTAGAAATTAATTTGCATTTCTATGAATGAAATAAGTATTTGATCCCCTATCTGTCAGCAGGATCTCTGGATCCCAGGTGAATCTTATACAGGTAACAAACTGACATTGGCAGCCCTCTCAGCTCGTTACCTGTATGAAAGAGACCTGTCCACAGAAGCAATCAATCAATCCAGATTCCAAACGCTTCACCATGGCCAAGACCAAAGAGCTTTCCAAGGATCTCAGGGACAAGATTGTGGACCTACACAAGGCTGGAATGGGCTACAACACCATCGCCAAGCAGCTGGGTGAGAAGGTGACAACAGTTGGTGCAATTATTCGCAAATGGAAGAAATTAACGGCCAATCTCCCTCTGTCTGGAGCTCTATGCAAGATCTCACCTCGTGGAGTTTCAATGATAATGAGAACGGTGAGGAATCAGCCCAGAACTACTCGGGAGGAACTTTTCAATGATCTCAAGGCAGCTGGGACCATGGTCACCAAAAAAACTGTTGGTAACACGCTCTGCCGTGAATGACTGAAATCCTGCTGTGCCGGCAAGGTCCCTAACCCTAACCCTAACCCTAAGGTCCCTACTCAAGAAAGCCCATCTAAAAGCCTGTTTAAGGTTTGCCACTGAACATCTGACTGATTCAGAGGAGGACTGGGTGAAAGTGTTGTGGTCAGATGAGACCAAAATCGAGCGCTTTGGCATCAACTCAACTCGCCGTGTTTGGAGGAGGAGGAACGCTGCCTATGACTCCAAAAACACCATCCCCGCCGTCAAAAATGGAGGTGGAAACATTATGCTTTGGGGGTGTTTTTCTGCCAAGGGGACAGGACAATTGCACCGGATCAAAGGGAGGATGGATGGGGCCATGTACCGTGACCAAATACCAAATGTTGGGTGAGAACCAAATGTTGGGTGAGAACCTCCTTCTCTCAGTCAGGGCATTGAAAATGGGTCGTGTTTGGGTACTCCAGCATGACAATGATCCAAAACACACGGCCAAGGCAACAAAGGATTGGCTCAAGAAGAAGCATATTAGGTCATGGAGTGGCCTGGTCAGTCTCCAGACCTTAATCCCATAGAAAATCTGTGGAGGGAGCTGAAGGTTCGAGTTGCCAAACATCAGCCACGAAACATTAATGACTTGGAGAGGATCTGCAAAGAGAAGTGGGCCAAAATCCCCCTTGAGATGTGTGCAAACCTTGTGGCCAAGTACAACAAACGGCTGACCTCTGTGATTGCCAACAAAGGGTTTGCCATCAAGTACTAAAGCACATTTTTCAAAGGGATCAAATACTTATTTCATTCATAGAAATGCAAATTAATTTCTAACCTTTTTTGTAACACATTTTTCTGGATTTTTTAGTTGTTGTGTCTCTCACTGTTCAAATAAACCTACCATTGAAATTATAGACGAATAATTTCTTTGTTAGTGGGCAAACTTACAAAATCAGCTGGGGTTCAAATAATTTTTTCCCTCACTGTAAGTCTCTTGTCAGAATTACCACCATTTATGACTATGTTTAGGCTAACCTCCGAAATGAGGACAGACTCAGACAGACTATTTGGCGTTAAGTATTTATTGAAGAGCAAGGAGGAGAGGTGGAGAGGGGTGCGCGACATATTGAGGAGCGGGAGGGAGACGCACGATTTCCAGGAGATTATCATTCATTTGCGGGCATCCGGGAGTCTCTATGCATTTGCGTATGCAGTTACTCACGTGGCTTGGAATGTCTGCCTCAGGACTTAAAAAAGGAGGAAAAACAATCTGGCACAACTTAAAATAGCATGGTAAATAAATAACTTGGTACCAGAACAAAACAGGTCACAAATAAGGTTCGCACGTCAAATGAAACGTTCGTGGGCTTGAATTCAAATCACAGTCATCTGCTACTCACAGTGCTTGATCAATGGCTAAAGTTACATTTCCCCTTGTTGACTTAACCTAATTGAGTTGAGGGAAAAAAGAGACAAATGAAGGAAGGTTAAGGAAAGAGGTGACTGTCTGGTAAAACTCTGGCCCTCTGACAAATATAGTTGATGACCTCTGATGTACAGTATAAAGTCATAGTGAAGTGGAAAAAGAATTAATAGTGTATGACTCCTATGAGCTTGGAGGACTGCATCCATACATCTGTGCAATGACTCAAATAACTTATTAATAAAGTCATCTGGAATGGCAAAGAACTCTCCTTACATCACAGCGAACGCTCAAACTCCACCTGAACATTTTCTTTTCAAGTAATGTTCTAACAATGTTCAAAGATATTTTGGTCTATAATATGAATTGAGGCGGCATGGTGGAAGGTCACTGGTTCGAGTCACGGCTGGGTCAGTTGGCATTTCTCTGCGGAGTTTGCATGTTCTCTCCGTGTTCACATAGGTTTCCTGCCAGTGCTCCGGTTTCCCCCACAGTCCAAAGACATGCGCTATAGCGCAGGTGCATTAAATAAACTAAATTAAGTGTGTGTATGAATGTGAGAGTGTATGGGTGTTTCCCAGTACTGGGTTGCAACTGGAAGGGCATCCACTGCGTAAAATATAAGCTGGAATGGTTGACGGTTCATGCCACTGTGGCAACCCCTAATACATAAGGGACTAAGCTAAAGGAAAATTAATGAATGAATATGAATTGATTTTCATAGCAGGTGTTCACGACTTATTCAGAATCAAGCTCTATTAGTAACTAATGCCTTTGAAAGCAATTGTTAGTCCAAAATAAAAGAGGGAAACCTTGTAAACACTTGTGAACCATTGAATTCCCACCTGCTTTCTTTTATCTGTGAACGTACTTCACATGAATCAGACCTTCACATCAGCTGAAGGCTGTTTACAGACAATGATGCATCCAGCATTCACATACAGCATGTTTTTAGAAATAGGTGCTATCACTTATAGACCATGTTGCTTGAAATTCACAAACTGTTAAAAAGTCACACATTTTGAAGCATTTTTTTAATTAAAAAAAATATATATAAATGCCAGAAGGAAAGGCAAATAAGCTATAAACTACTTTTATTATGATGCTGGGATCACACCAAAGGCAAAGTACCGCATCCTTCACTTTAATTCACGCAGTGGATGTGCATGATTACGTGGTACATTCACAAATAAACATTGCTTTCCTGAGTCATTGTAAGAATTAGGTCAGGTGTCTGGAGCATACAGGTATAGAGAGTAATGTTTCTTCATGTGGTTTGTCAAACCCACTCACCTGTGTGAAGCAGAGTCAGAAATGTTTTTCAAGCCATATGAAGTGACTGTAAGAAAATGTCTGGTGCAATACTAAGTGTTAGTTAAAGTGTCAGAGATGAAAGAGTGTGTTTTCTACAGGTGGTTTGTCAAGCCCACTCACCTGTGTGAGGAACACTCAGAATTTTCTAATGTTTTAGGTTTTTGTGAGGTGTTTGTGTTGTGGTGGGGAGAAAACAAGGTCATGGTTTTGGGAGCTGGGACTGAAAGGAAATTTTCAGTTACGGAGAGGGGGGAGGGGGGGGGGGTTAAGATGATTAGAGTTGAGGACGCTTGTGGAAAATAACTGTTGAGTCTTGTTGAGCGAGCTATAATAATGTGAAATCTTCTACAAGGCATAAGGTCTTTGAAATTGATTGCACCTTCCAGTTTTCATTAGGGTTGGGTACCGAAACCCTATGGAACTGGTATGGACCCTACGAATCAGCATATGAATTTTGGTGCCTAATTTTGGTGCTGAGACAAGGACTATAAGAAGCATCAAGGGGTGTATCAATAGGTGTGCGTTGTGTCACATCAGCTCTTAACAATTAATTCTAAACAACTTTGAGGATTACGGACACCATCTGCGATATTTGTTTGTTTTTGTAGCTTAGGAAACGCACGCAAGTAGACAACGCGTGCAGTAAGCTCATCCGGTAAGAGACTCCCTTCAGAGTCATCAACACGCATGTTCGCTTTCATCAAATTTACTTAGACTAAGCATTCTAAAGTATGGCTATATTTTACAAGCAAGTATTCTGACACAGCTCACATCATCCAGCATGCGTGTCGAACTACACTACCCATGATATACTTCGTTACGGACTACAACTCCCGTAAATAGCAGTCTTAAATCTGACACTTCTATTTCCCCTCTCCTGCAACTCTAGTGTGCAACTTAAGCAAAACTGATACTAAAGTTCTTTTACATTTGTTTTTGTAGTTCGGCCCTAAATAAATATTTGTTGCAGTTTTTAATCGTTTAGGTTCACTTGATTGACCTTACATAAATCAGTTGATATTAACCCATGTAAACACCTTAATCATATTACTGTCTTATTCAGATTTAGGCAAATCATTAGATTACTGATGTCCATGTAAATGTAGTCCCAAGCCCCAACCCTAGAAAAAAGGTGCTCCCTGATATTGATGACAGCCGTTCCACAGGTTAGCAGTAAGCTAATGTAATGTTAATTGCATAATGCAAATCTTGCATTTATGCTGACAAACAAATGATCAAAAGAAATATATTTATGCAATTCAATTTAACTATAAAAAATGTGAATTGATGTTTGCTTTAAATCAATTAAAATGATTAAAGACATTTTTGTCAAATAAAAGATTTTTTTAGAGTCATCCACCATAATTTTGTGGCTCAAAAGAATCGGTTCAGGCACCGTTTAGGCACCGGTATGGTTTTAAAGGTATCGATTTAGCACCGGTCTCAAAATAACCCCAAACAATACCCAAACCAATTTTTCATTAAATATGTATGTAATCTACACGCACAAATACTTAAATTTGCATTTGGTGTGAATCATATGCTTTCACAAGCCATATAATATGATTAAGTGGGCCGAATATGACCTGCAGACATTGAATTTGAGATTTTTCCTATAGTGTCCCTTTATGCCTTCTTGGATATTACAAGTATTCAGGATGGTTTGCAAAGTTTCTATAATCAAAGTGCAGGATAAATTATTACTATTGTCTCCCAGTCTTTTCAGCACTGTGGGAAAAAAAAACACTTTTCTATGAATGAGGACTATGTATAATATACAATATGTATAATTGATAATATCGTATTAATCCAGTGGCTACTGTTAATATTACTGTGTTTACAAGCACTGATATACAGACATATTAATGGATATTTGGTTTTCGTCTTGGTCTGTAAGCAAGTCATCCAATGATGTTCTATGATCTAACCAATCAGAACAGGGAAGGGTCTCAGAAAGGTAGGTTTTAGAGAGACTAAATACTTGAACCAACCATTTCAGACACTGTAACAAAATAGCTGATGCTACAATGTATATTACAAGAAAATTATTTTGGACCTTAGATTGATGCAAACTTATTGTAGGAGGCCTCCAAAATCAAATTATGAATGTTTAAAATAGCCTAATTTAAAGACGTACTTACCGATCTGAACATGTTATTCTTCGATTTTACAGATCGCCGTCTTGATCAGCGTTGGGTTTGTTGGATGCTGGGCCCCATACGGCATCGTCAGCCTATGGTCGGTCTACCGGCCCGGTGATTCAATCCCTCCTGAGGTCAGCATGCTACCTTGTCTGTTCGCCAAGACGTCCACTGTGTACAACCCGTTCATCTACTACATCTTCAGCAAGACCTTTAAACGAGAAGTCAACCAGTTGAGCCGCTTCTGTGGAAAGTCCAACATCTGCCATACAACCGATGCCAAAAACAGGCCAGAAAATACCATCTACCTCGTGTGCGATGTGAACAAGTGCAAACCTGGAACGGAGGATCTGTCGTTTGCAGGGAGTAAAGAGAACGAGACTCAAATGATGCCCAATCAAGACTTGCATGAGTGAATATGTACAGAACAATGTCAGGTATTTTTTACCTGGTTAAAGGTACATGGAGTGATCCGTGGACTCTTGAATTAACTTGTACCTAAGCTGCAATACCGATCCATATCATCACATTGTATGGCCTAAAGCATTGCTGTGTGACACTGTGTTTAGTAAGGAGATCAGTTGTGACAGCTTTAGAAAACGGGCATTTCGCTGAGTCATCATATCATGTTTACTATGTTTCAGCATGCTAAGTACAGTCAAATACATTTAAAATTCTTGAAATGGACATTCAAACTATTTTTTACTCACCCGTTCCAAACCTGTATGACTTTCTGCTGTGGAAGACAAAAGGAGGTGTTATGCATTGGTTTAAACTTGTTTTTATTAAGTGCATTTTCTTTGATATGGCACTTTAAAGATGCTATAATATAAAAAAATGGATATATCTGACTGAATTTTAAGATTCAGTACATGGAAATGAGTCTCAAACACCATTGCTGACATGTTGTCATGTAAATCTTGTGTGTGTAAAATCATGGTGAAAAAAAAACAAGCCAATCAGAACAAAAGATCTTTAAAATGCATATTCCAAAACATTTAATTAGCTACATTTCCTATTGAAATTATAACAATTATATTTTCCCCCCTTATTTTCTAAAAGTTTAACGCAGCTTATTATATTCCCTGTATGTCTTATTTTGAAATTGGGACAGGGAATAGCTCTGGGGTAAGTCAATCGTATGTGTTTACAGCTGGTCAAAACACAAAACTTGTGAAAGATGCATTATAAAAGTTTATTCAGCCCCTCCGAAGCGGAATAATATCTATTTAACTGTATCTTTTGTTAGTTTAAGTTGTTCGTTGTGAAATGATGTGTGTATGTTTGTAATGAGGCAACAAACACATGTACTGCAGACTATTGAATAGGTGTTTAATGCACGTTTATACATAGTGTCATATCACTCCGCTCTTACTGGGATTTTTCAAGAGAGAACTCACAAAATACAACTTTAAATGAATCTCTGTCCATCCCTTTTATATTTATAGCCTATATTTCATCCATTGCTTATACTGTAACATGCATTTTTCCTGTCAAATCTCACTGAAATCCATAAAAATTGCCAAAAATGCTAAATATCTTGTCATATATGGATAAACCTAGAGTAACCATTTGGTAAAAGTTGTGCATGTTTGACACAAGATTGGGTTAAAACAACCAAGCATTTTCAGAGTGTGCCAAACCCCATAAGAAACAGACCATGCGAACACAAAAAGTGTAATTAGGATCAATTAAATCAGGTCTTAAGTTATATTATGGTGTTATGTCAGGAAGAGAGTGAAATGTGTAATTCAAGATGTGGTTTGCGAAATTGTCGGACACATGACATAACCAATCAGTCAATGGCATCAGGGACAGGGTATTTCTTCAGTAAACCCCCGCGTGAGCTTTCAGGCCTGTTTATACCTGTTATTTAAGGGATAGTTCACCAAAGAATCAAAATTCAGTATGTCATTATTTACTCTTCTATTACTCCTCCACTACTTTCTTTTTTCTGTTGAACACCCAAGGAACATATATTGAAGAATGCTGAAAAGTAGCCAATGACTTCTATTGTATTTTTCTTCCTATTACATTACCTGACAAAAGCTTTGTTGTCTATCCAAGTTTTAGGAACAACAAATAATAACTTGCCTTGCCTTGATTTTTTATTACTTAATTAGGACAGTAAGGTCTGACTTTGCTCAGACAAAAGTCTTGTCACTTAACAGAAATAATGTACAGTATAAAATAGAAAGTCTTGGTGCAGTGGAAAAAGAATTAATATTGTGTAATGAATTTGGGGGACCACATCTCTGCAATGACTCAAATAACTTATTAATAAAGTCATCTGGAATGGCAAAAAGAAAGCGTTCCTGCAGGACTCCCAAGATTCTTTACATTCATGTTCAACGCCTCCTCCTTCATTTTACCCCAGACATGCTCAATAATGTCCATATCTGGTGACTGGGCTGGCCAATCCTGGAGCACCTTGATCTTCTTTGCTTTCAGGAACTTTGATATGGAGGCTGAAGTATGAGAAGGAGCGCTATCCAGCTGAAGAATTTGCCATCTCCTGTGGTTTGTAATGTAATGGGCAGCACAAATGTCTTGATACCTCAGGCTGTTGATGTTGCCATCCACTCTGAAAATCTCAAGCATGCCCCCATGCTGAATGTAACCCAAAACCTAGATCTTTTCTTTACAAAATTTGACTTCTGTGAGAATCTTGAGTCCATGCCGGTTCCAGTAGGTCTTCTGCAGTATTTGTGATGATTGGGATTAAAACTGGAATCGACGACAAGACTTCTGTCAGGCAATGTATGGATATTGATGGCTGCTGCTTTTTCATAATATCTTGTTGTGAATGAAAGAAAGGATGAAAGATGTGTAAGTAAATTATGAAATTTAAATTCATGGGTAAACTTTCCCTTTGAAATACCTTTGTTGTTTTTGATCCAATCAGAAGTGGACGATGCTAATTTAGGGTGTACATGTGTTGGTCCACTTTCAATAGAACTGCTTTCGAACAGCCTATGAAACCACCTGCTGACCTATGTGAATTTGTGTAGATCTGGGAATTATGCCATGTAACAAACACATGTTAGAATCATAAAGATTTTGGTCAGTCAAAGCTTATCTTCTAGAAAGGTAAAGTAGTTCTGTATATAGCATCTTTCTGAGAAGTACAAACTGAAAGTGCAGTTTAACATGTACTAATAAGACACTTGAATAAACATCTTTTACAGTATATAGGTATAAAGTCCATTCATGGCTAGTCCATTAATGTTCACAAATATGATTCATTTGGTCATTCACATACAGCTATTTCAATTATTCTAATTCCAAAATTGGCACAAATATGTATAACTTAATCTTCACAGGGAAAACAAAATGATACAGGTTTGGAACAACATGAAGGTGAGCACATGATGACTGAATGTACATTTTGATATGTTAGATGAGAACCTTGTTTGAACGTGACTTATGGTTTAATTGATTGATTGGTTGCCTCATTGATTAACTGATGGTCAACTGAATGATTGGTTGACTGTCTGATTGGATGATTGACAGTTTGATTGATTGACTGATCGATTAACTAATGGGTCAACTGATTGATTTAATAACAGACTGATTGATTGATTTATTGTTTGATAGCATGCAAAATTCTGTTGTACAGCACTGCGAAACGGGGCTGGATTAAAAAAGACAATTAGACATTTAAATAAAAAATGAGCAATTGACCATATTTAAAATTTCCGTCTAAAGAGGTCATGTTTTAATCTTTGATTAGTCTCACCTAATCACGTCAAGCCTGAAACAGGTTTGTCCAATTCACATGGGTATGAATGGAAGTCTATGGGGCTAAAAGTGCAGTGTGACCGCGGCTTTATTGACCGATTAATTGGTTGGTTGGCTGATTGATACTTTGACTCATTGACCGATGGATTGACTAACTGATTAGTTGACTGAGTGGTTGCATGACTGATTGTTTG
>CAIGQQ010025216.1:0-10418 GCA_903798035.1 Danio albolineatus
AGCTTTAGTTCCCTATCTTCTTAATTTCCTAAAAGTGAAGAAAAAAAAAACCTCCCTGAGCCAAAGTTGCTTGAACTGTGGGTGGCATTTGTGCAGTCTATATCTTGCATCTACAATGCTTATATTTATAGTCTGTTATATGATCCCAGAGATCAGATGCAGACCTCCAGTTTGGTGACAGAAAGAAAAGAAAAGAGGATTGTGTTTTTTAGGACTTCATAGGACCATAATCCATCATTGCTTTGAAAAGTCATTAAAAACAAGAACCTACAACATCATTTTGACTTCGGAAACTTTTAAAATGCATACTTTTGGTTTTTCAACCTCCCCTCTGAATTTACCCACAGGCCTTTGCGGGAATCCCCTGCAGCATTAATAGACTTGTACCACTTTCTCATTTTCTCCAACAAAATCCAGTGAATATGATGAATTTTTGATGAAACCCAGCAGCAGACTGAACACCTGGAGCACTGACAAATTTCCACCTGTGAATCCAGGAGATAGAAATATATATGTGCTGCATACATTTATTAAAACGCTGGACCCAGTTGTTTGAGTTTGTCGGCCAAATGATTCAGTTTATGAGGGGAGGAAAGTGGGAAGAACATCTATAAATCTTACTGATCTGGGCCAGATTGCTGATCCAACTTTGATCCGAGAATCCAAACACCATCATTCCTCATTCCAGTAGGGCTAGCTGCCTCTGGCTGACTGCGTCATTGAGTCCTTCGCTCCTGCAGCAAAAAAAAAAAAAAAAAAAAAAAAAAAAAGAACCCAGAAAATTAGCCTCTGCAATTAGTTGAACAAACAGTTTCCTCGCAAAGGAACACCATTAAGAGAGTAAATTTTGTTCAACTGAGTCAAATCAAATGAGTCAATTCAGGCTGTTTAAACAAATGAAACACTCCAATTTAGTTTAAAGTGGTGGTGAAATTATACTATGCGGTGAAATACTTCATAGATACAATAGAAAATGTGTCACCTTTAAAAAAAAAAATTAAAAATCTGAGCAAAGATGGAAGATATTAAAATCCTCAGTTCAGAAAAACATAGAGTGACATTTAATTGATGAAGAATTGACATTGAACAATAAAAAGACATTTTGTATGTTTCAGAACTCAGCTTATACTGAAGCCAATCTGCCACTAATGACGATTTGCTCGATAGGCCACTTTTTCCTAATGTAATTTTGAGGCTAAATTGTCATGTGCCACATATTTACACATGCGGTATGTAAATAATGAAAGAGGCAAAGGCAGAAACCAAACAATAAAGATGAAAACAAGATGCTGTGATGTGCCAAGTTCTGGAATAAAAAAAATGGGTGAATTTTATTTTGATTAAAGTTCTAGACTGCAACAGTAAGAGCTGAGTCCATGCAAAAATGTGATCATTTGTTTGTAAACAAGGCATAATGTGATGCCAAATTTTCAGAAACACGGAAATTAAAACACAATTCTGTGCTGACTATATTATCTGACAGCAATTGCACACAATGTAAATGTGAGTAACTGTTTTTATTACAAGTTCCTTATTGATTTGTCTGTTTTTAAAGATTGCTTGAGATAATCAAGAAAAATGTACTGGAAATTAATAATGATGAAGTAATTGTACTGAAAATTAATACTCAAGTAAAAGTACAATTACTTTTGAGATTTAAAGTATCTTTTCCCAGATATGGGTTGCAGCTGGAAGGGCATCCGCTGTGTAAAACATATGCTGGATAAGTTGGTGGTTCATTCCGCTGTGGCGACCCCAGTATTTTACATCAGTGGCATTTTCTTTTAAGGTAGTTTCTTTATGTAAGTTAAATTATTTGCCATTCATGGACTATAAACTTAACACATGCGGTTAAATGGTTGTGAGAATACCTTACATTAATATGCACCTATTGTATAATAAGCCAACAGATAGCAGGATGAGGGATTAACGTGAAATCTGTCTAATCTAAAGGGCAGAAATCTAGCTGTGAAGATATTTCAATAATTATTATGCACTTCGAACCATGACTATTAAAGTTTCAGAGCCCAGCAGTTGGTGCTACAATGCAAGCGCATGCATGCAGCCCTAAAATAATATGTGAGGTTTGTGCATGTGTTTGAAAACCTAACATTCTGTAGTGCATATTGTTGTTGTTTTGAAGGCGATTTGGGGACTTTAGTCATCCTACAGTAGGCATACTTCATCTACTCATCTGCAACATGCAGTCTAAAAAGACTCTCAACTGTAAACATCCAATCACCGTAGACAAAAAAAAAAAAAAATCAACAAATAAATTAGTGACTGCAGGTTGAATCATAATAGCACAGAATAAGTATAGATACATCACTAATAATGTAGTCACATAAAAGTAACAATTTTTAACCTATACAATTAGCGCAATCTGAGTATTTGTAATGTGTTACTTTACACCAATGGTCAGTGATTTTAAAAATGTGTACGTTTACTTTCCCTTGAGTACATTTTTAGTGCAGTATTGGTACTTTAAATCCACTACTTTCTTTCAGGCTGCGATCACTACTTTATTTTTTCTTGTCTATGGGGATTAGAAAAAAAACAGCCCTGTGATTTTTGACCATTCAGATCGCACGTAGAAGGTAAATCGCATCATAATGAACTACCTCAAGACATGGGCGCATTGACCGAGAGACTGTTTAGATACATGTCACTGATGAGAAGATGACAGATGTTTACTGTATGATGACCGAAATGGCCTTAAACACCCAGCAGGCTCAGGACATCAAAAAGACGTCAGATTGACGTTGTACCCCAACATTGTGGGGACATTGCATTTTGTTTGGAAATGAACATTGGGTTGACATCAGAGCCCAACATCAGGCCGACGTCAATGTACAACGTCCGATCTGAAATCAAGCAAATATCAATGTCTAATGATGTTACAACTTGATGTTACTGTACCACTATGACATCTATCATATGTTGGATTTGGGTTGTCATACCTCAGGAATAAATGTCAGTATTTGACGTCAATATGGCTTGGTTTAAGATGTTGGCTGGACGATTGGTCACCTGGATTTTGGTCACTTTCTAATGCAACCTAAAATCATACCTGTTAACATTGGGATGTGAAAATAAGGGATACGCCCTCCGTAATAAGGGATAACCTTTAAATAATATTATTATTTACAAAAGAAAATTTAATGGTATAAAGTAGCAAACAGTTTAGCTTATTAAAATGAGTTATTATAAAGAAATAGAATCAAGTTATCAAATCTCATGAATCTTTTTCTCACTGTGTAACTTCCACATTCTGAATAAAGAGCAACGAATAAATCTCTTTTCTTTAGATTTTTCGTTTGATGACATTAAATAACAGAGGTGTCCCTTTAAAAATGCACACATCTAACGTTATAACGTTTATGCTCATTTAGGACAAAATTAGTTGTGTTTGAAAAAAAACAAAAAACATCAATATCGACATCTTTAGATGTTGTTATTATTGATTATGTGTATATGTCTGTTCAAACACGCACCCAAAACCCAGTATCCACTTTTGTTTTGCATCAAATCGCATGTACAGAATCAGGGAAACAGCGCCTCTTTATCACTATGGACACGTCAGCTGACAGTCACGCACCGCTTTATGACTGTTTTGAGGATTGCATAGGAGGAGCGACAGCACCTGTAATTAAAAGGAAAGGGAATCCTGCCGTTTTAATATTTAATAGTGTTTAATGCCTAAACAAAACGAAAGCACATAACAGACTCACATTTAAGAGCAAGGGACGACCCCTGGTGGTTTGGCAGTATGGGTTGCATACAGGGAGGATCGGCTCTTTAATGTTTATCGTCACCCTTCAGAGAAAGACTGAAAATACAGGAGAAATATGGGAAAATATCTTTACGGGATGATAGCGGAATAGAACTGTAAAGAAAAAACAGGAGAATCCTGAGACGGGAGGGTTGACAGGTATGCCTAAATTCAACATCATTTGACATCATTATTGGACAAAATAACGTTGTCTTTAGATGCTGACTAGACATTGAATTTTGGTCACCTGACATCACAACCTAAATCTAACCTAATATTAACGTCTTATGACGTTGTGTGCGTGCTTGGCAATGACTAAATGCACTACAGAATGTTGCGTTTACACACATCCACAAAATGTAAACGCATGAGCTTACTCACAGCTCGCTACTCTTGAGTACTCTAGAAAGGTCTACTTTTTACTCATACTTTGAGTAATATTTGGGTATATAACAGATACTTTTACTCGCACTACATTTTTAGGCAGGTAATGGTGCTTTTACTTAAGTATGATTTTTCAGTACTCTTTCCACCACTGCCAATGGTGTACACACAGCTGTCCTTTTGAATCTTTATGAAATATGCAAACTCTTAGCCAGCCAATCATAGCTGTGGGCGTTTACTTCAGCTTGAGATCTGAGTCTGCAATCTTCTACAGTAATTCCAATGATTAATTACGATGAGGAGCGTCAGATAGAACAGAAAATAGCCTATTCTGAATTATGATGTGCTTTGATTTAAAGACCTAGCTAACATTGAGTGGATCTCAGAGAACAGTCCAACATGTAAAAAGTAGTTTGCTTTTGAAATAGGCAGACAGTGACTATCTAAAGAAGACACTTTCCTGTTTACTTAACGCACTTGTATTTCAGAGCTTCCACATGTTGTCTTCTTAATCAGGACGTTATATGAAGACCTCAGTGTGCACCCCTGCAGGAGGGACTGGGGTCCCAGGCGTGAGTCACTGTGTGTATGTGTGGGTTTGCCTGCTCCTCTAACAGGATTATTAGCCAAATTGGTTCCAGTTGAAAGAGATTAGGAACGCAATTATTTAGGAGCAGGGGACGTGTCTGTCTCTCCCTATCGGGTTCTCTTTTTTATCTCCTTCACCGTTATCTTCGCCGCAACCACTGGGAATCATATGGATGTTTGTGTATGTATCTAATACTTCAACCTTTCAGTGATTTCAGAGAGAAAATAATGAGATTTTAAGGCTCAATCGGATTCCTCGGCGTATATCTTCCCTTCAGAGAACCGCCTGTCGCTTTTGATGCTGTAATTAGTGTATATATTGACACTGCTGTGGGACTGTTCATTAATCAAAAAGAAAAAGAAATAATATTTGAAGAGTGCTGGAGAAATCAGAATGTCTTCTCTTCTTAAATTAAATAAGCCTTTAAAAATACAACGTAAACAGTAATGCTTTAACAATTCATGAAAAACAGTTCACTCTTATGCATGAGGTTCAAGACAGAAACATTTTGTTAATGTAAGAACAGGCACACACACACACACATACGCGCTTTATCCATTTGTCTCTCTCCCTCCATTCATACACAATACCTTATAAGGGTCAGTACAATGTGGAAGTCTTCATTCCAAACTAGCATGCTAAGCCACTTGCTTATCATAACTGAAAGTAGACAAACTACATTTACGCTACCCCATGTGACTTATTGTACCCAATGCACTTGTCATGTATTGAAAATGTTCTCTAAAAACTCTACTCGCAGATAACATGATTAAAATAAAAGGCCACTCTAGTTATTTAAAGTGAAAGTTCACTTTTAAAATACATATTAAAAGACATTGGTATCATTTAAAATCCTCTTCAGGAGCCTTTGTTTTAGAGAGGGTGCATCATTTGTGTAGAACACAATTTCTCAGCAATAAAAATAGCCATGAAAAATGAATATGAAATAAATGAAAAACAAAAATGAAATAAATCTGTTACTTAAATGTTGAACCATGCAACTGAACTGCTTTACTAAAATGAATCAAATGAGAAAGAGTAATCTAAAAAGGCTTGTATGATTATTGCATAATTTCCTCAGCCGTACATCTGCTTGTGGAAAACAACTGACCAAACATAGTTGTGCCAGCCCACTTGTGGGAAAACACTATAAAAACTACACTATTTTCAAAACAGCTCACTTACTGTCACGCTACTAAGATATGCGGTTAGAGGCACCAGTCATTTAAGTTTGCTACTCTAGCAGTGCAGTTTTTTAAAGGGATAGTCCACCCTAAAAAGAAAAGGTAACACTTCACTTGAAGGCAGAGTTCACAATATGGGCATGAAACCTTTTATTATCATGACATAACACGCCATTAATATAAATGGGAAATTATGCCTGCTTATGACAACTGTCATTAAGTGTGATTGGCATGGTTATGTCATTTTAAATGCAATGATGACATTGTTTGACATGTGTTTGTTATGACAACTTGACATAATCAAATACATCACAGCCTGTGTTTGTTTACTGAGACAACATAACTTGTCATAAACATGATTGTCATGAAGTCATTATATTTGTGTCATCAGTATATTTTCTGATTATTATTTTTTTAGTAGATCAAACTTGAATTTGTGTCATTACTCTGTCAGATGTTTGTATGACAACATCATTAATATTTCATTAAATTTTATGAAATTTTAAGAACAAATTTAATTTGTACCACTGTAGTTGAGGTCAAGAAAAGTATTAAATGACACTGTAAAAAATTGTTAAAAGACACAATTATAATGGCCTTTATGTTCATGACATGCAAGATTTGTTGTGTTAGTAATGGCAAATTGTCATAAAGACTTCTCAAACAATGTCACCTTTGCATATAAAATGACATAACTCTTATGATCACCAGCGATATAGCTTTTTTTAGATCGCTGGAAAACACTCATCCGAACTACACAACTGCCACTAAACTGAACTACATTTCCGATCATGCGGTTCACTCAACAGTCCTAGCTCATCCTTTGATTATGCACACACAGCTAAAGCTGTTCAGGACTAACCAAATGGAATATATACACACATCTCTCTCTCTCACACACACACACGCACACATACACACACACACGCACATATCTGCGGAGTATTGCTTTCCTGCTATGTGCAAAGCATATTCCTAAATTGTCTAACTGTGTTTTTTTATTATTATTATTATTTTTTTATTGTATCTTTAATGTCTGTTTTACCACCTGCTTCAACCTGTCACAGATGGGCTGTGACTATGACTTTTATGTAGGCAAGCTAGCAAACATGCATTAACTTACACAAACTGTTTCCTACGGTGGCCGAGAAAGGTTAACACGCTGCAATTTAAGAAAGCACATGCAATAACAGAAAACACCAGCAAATTAAGATACGATTTTCATCAATTCTCACAACACAAACAACGGAAGAAATGCGCAGCAAGTTATTGAAAACACAACGGAAGAAAATGCGCATTTCTTCCGTTGTTTGTGTTGTGAGAATTTGTAACAGGTGTGCTGTCAAATAGATGAAAATCGTATCTTAATTTGCTGGTGTTTTCTGTTATTGCATGTGCTTTCTTAAATTGCAGCGCGTTAACCTTTCTCGGCCACCGTAGTTTCCACTAAACACACAATTTAGATGCCGGCTGAAAAACAGCAAATGTACTCTTTGTGAGACTGTTTTGTGTGACTAGAAATGCTCCATTTTTTTCTGCAGAATCATTTTTGCTGTTTGTTTATTTTATTTAGCTCAACATTCCATTATTTGGTTTAATATTTAAAATAAATCACACCAGACTTTGTTGCAAACATGATAGTTTATTTTTCAGGATTAAAACTAAGAAACAAATAATACTGTCCTACTTACATTCTGGGTTACCTCCAAACAGCCAAACCTGAATGAAGCAAAGGTGGCCATTTTAAAGTTTGCATTTCCCCAATGATCAGGGTTGTACCATTTTACATGACATCATAGGGGGGAATAAATCAAGGAAACCATTGATTTTGATGGAACATTTTAATCAGACACTTTTTAGATATTTGTGAGCTGTATATGTTGCATGTTAGTACCATATGTGTTGTCTCTTAAAATATATTTGACTTGCTTTAGAAGTTGTATAATTTTGCATGTATGTACAGTACAAAAAAAAAATGGGTGGAGCCAAACTCAATAAAATGGCTCCTGCATGTCAGCTATTTTAGGATTACATGTCATCAGGAAACATCCTACTGGGTTATGTGAATTTTGTCAAGTAGAAGAGTCGATAGATCATGTATTAAGTCAATGCCAGAAATATAACAATGAAAGGAAAATCTCTGCCAAACAGAGAAATATAATTATTTATTTAAATTTTTAGGGGAAACTGGACTGATATAAAGAATATTCATTAATTCATTTTCTTTTCGGCTTAGTCTCTTTATTAATCCGGGGTCGCCACAGCGGAATGAACCGCCAACTTATCCAGCATTTGTTTTACGCAGCGGATGCCCTTCCAGCCACAACCCATCTCTGGGAAACACATCCATACATTCTCATTCACACACATACACTATGGACAATTTAGCTTACCCAATTCACCTGTACCGCATGTCTTTGGACTGTGGGGGAAACCGGAGCACCCGGAGGAAACCCACGCAACCACGGGGAGAACATGCAAACTCCACACAGAAATGCCAACTGACCCAGCCGGGGATCGAACCAGCGACCTTCTTGCTGTGAGGCGAACGTGCTACCCACTAGGCCACCGTGGCGCCTGATATAAAGAATATAATAGATATAATTTGAGTCTCATAGCCATTCAGGTTCACACTCCAATATAGTAGGTGGCAGTAATGCATCTTAAAGTTGGATGCCACCCGCCATAAAACAAGAAGAAGAAGAAAAAGAAGAAAAAGAAGAAGAAGCCATTTTAGGAAGTTTTTTTCCTTGTGTGGATAGTTGTTGTGTTTGGGCCTAACTGTTGGCGCAGCCAGAGCACAGATTGACTCTTAAAATTTTGTATTTTGTAGAGAGAGAAAAAGAGGAGTTTTGTTTTTGCTGGGAATCCACAATTTTTTGCATTTAAACACCTTGGACTGAATTTATCCCTCATCACAGATTTTGTACATCTACACCCGGTACATCCTAACACAACCTTCGTCAACAAAACTCATTACAATAACAAAGCAAATGGAACTTTAGGAACGGAACTTCATTCATATTCATGACATGTGCCATGCCGTTATTATAAAGATCTCACGACAGTCTTATGAACACCCCTTAAAGTAAAGTATTGAAACAATTGCTGTATGTAGGCAACTGGACCTAATATAACCTAGCTAAACTGTTTAATTAATCTAAAGACAGCTACCAGGGTGCTAGCATCTGTAGCGCCTAACTTTGTTTCCTGATGTGTTACAGAGAATACCACTCATGTCCCATATACCGCACGACTCTGAGTGTCTCAGTTAGCAGCAATAGCAGAATGAGCAGATAGGAAGCAGCACTGTCAATACACCTTTTCATACTTTACTACAAACATTAACAGCCCTTAACAGGACCAAACTACTGCTTCCTTTAAACACCATTCTTGTTGATGGTGACGGTCAATATTTTTATAAACCAAGAAAATATTGGGCTTAAAACACAGAAGCCAACTTAAACACAAACACAGGTAAAGTTTATAACAAAACGCAACATGCATTTAACCAATATAACACATAAAACAACCATCTCCCATGATGCACCAGGCTATAGTGCTGTTGGCCAGGTGATTACATCATTTAAAAAAATATATATTTCTCATTTACTGTTACGGTTAAAAATTTTAGATTTTTTTTTCTGTTGAACACAAAATCAAAAATATGAATTTCAGTGGAAGGAAGACATTCTTCAAAATATCTTATTTTGTGTTCACCAAAAGAACGAAACAAGAAAACAAGCAAGTGGAGAGTAAGTAAGTGATGTCAGAACGTTCACTTTTGTGTGAACTATCGCTCTAAACACCAGCCTTTTGCCATTATTAAACAGCAAAGCTGAGAATTTGCAAGCAGCAAAAGTGGAAAATGGAAAGGACCACATAGCAAGATTTGACCTCGGGTCACAAAGTGAGGCTTTCGGCTCCAAGCCGTAGTGTGTTTCTGCTGAAAAATCAAATGAGAAATGAATGATGGCTCACGGCAGACTGGAGAAACGTGTGAGAGAGCCAGACATTCATAAGTCAGTCATAAGTCACAGAGTGTCCAGAGCCCTCTTAACATGTCTTCAGGCCTTCACTCATTATCACGTGGAGCTGACTTCTGTAATCCTGGAGCTGTGCTGTGCTTCTGTCCAACTCTGGCACATTCATCAGCTTTCAGCACTCCTAGCTTTACGTCCCTCTCTGGACCACATCTCCAAAGCGTGTGTGTGTATGTGTGTGTGTGTGTGTGTGTGTGTGTGTGTGTGTTTGTTTTGGGGTATAGAAGGACAGATTTCAAGACTTTTCAAAGAGAAATGAGGACCCTGACGTTTAGGAGGACAGTTTGCTGTCCTCATAAAATAAACCCTCTAAAACCTTTTTTTAGAGTGTTTTAAACCCTAAGAAGTGGTTTTCTAAAAAGTCTTTTCATACCAGAAACCTGACATATGTTGTATGCCTGTGTGTCCGACACTGCCCCCTATCGGTTGTTGTGGTCCTTGCATGC
>CAIGQQ010025228.1:445-12762 GCA_903798035.1 Danio albolineatus
ACCAAGATTCTTGACCTTATTTTTTGTTGTATGACCCTTAGAGCCGAGGTACGCATTCACCTTGAGAACCTCATCTCTAATCCCGAATGTAATGACTTCAGTTTTCTCTTTATTTAACTGAAGGAAGTTTTGGCACATCCAATTGTTAATTTCATCAATGCATTGGCAGAGGGTGTCAATGGGGCTGTAGTCATTAGGCAGTAAGGCTATGTAGATCTGAGTGTCATCAGCATAGCTGTGGTAGGAGATTTGGTTCTTTTTCATTATTTGGCTCAGAGGGAGCATATAAAGGTTGAACAGGAGAGGTGCCAGAATTGAGCCTTGTGGGACTCCACATGTCATGGGTGTCCACCTCGACCTATGGTCACCTATACTGACATAGTAACCTCTCCCTTCAAGGTACGATCCAAACCATTTGAGGACCGTCCCAGACAGCCCAACCCAGTTTTCCAGCCTATCCAGAAGCATGCTGTGATCGACAGTGTCGAATGCAGCACTGAGATCCAGCAATACCAGCACTGTTAGTTTGCCTGGATTTGTATTTAGGCGGATATCATTGATTATCTTTATAAGGGCGCTCTCTGTACTGTAATGTGCTCTGAAACCAGATTGAAAATGGTCTAAACACCCCTTCAAGCTTAAGAACCTGTTAACCTGGTTAAAAACAACTTTTTCAATGATTTTGCCAATGAAAGGGAGATTTGAGATTGGCCTGTAGTTGCTCAGTAGGGTGTTATCCAGGTTGCTCTTTTTCAAGAGGGGTTTAACTACTGCAGTTTTAAGTGAGTTTGGAAAAATCCCTGAGAGAAGTGAAGCATTCACCACTTTCAGAAGATCCATTTCTAGACAGTTAAACACAGTTTTAAAGAATGATGTGGGCAGCGTGTCAAGATCGCATGTTGATGTTCTCATAATTTGCACAATCTCTTCTAAGATTTTACCATCAATTTCCATGAAATCAGACATAATGTCTGATTTCTTAAGTTGTGATTGAGCTTGTCTGACGTGGACACAGCTTGGCTGATTGGATGAGCTGATTGCCTTTCTGATATTATTGATCTTATCAGTAAAGAAATGAGCAAACTCATTACATTTGCTTTCAGAGAGTAGTTCACTAGGAATCCTACTGGGGGGGTTTGTGAGTCTCTCTACCGTTGCAAAGAGGGTGCGGGTGTGATCTATATTGCTGTTTATAAGGCTTGAAAAGAAAGTCTGTCTAGCAGTGTTTAGTTCCACATTAAAAGCATGGAGACTGTCTTTATAGATATTGTAATGGACTACTAGTTTCGTCTTCCTCCACATACGCTCAGCTTTTCTGCATTGTCTTTTCATCATCTTTACCGATGTTGACCTTGTCCAAGGCCCTTTCTGTCTGCCAGTTCTCTTCCTGACTTTAACAGGAGCAATGTCATCTATGACATTCTTAACTTTAGAGTTAAACAAATCAAGGAGAGAATCGACAGAGTCTGCAGATATGCTTGGTTTTAGTGATATGGCCTTCATAAACTGCTCACTAGTGTTCTCATTTATGCATCTCTTTCTGATAGGGACAGATCTGTCTTCAATGGCTGGAGTGATCAATACATCAAAGAAGATACAGAAATGATCAGATAGTGCCACATCCTTAACAACAGTCGATGAAATGTGTAAACCCTTAGTTATAAGTAGATCAAGAGTGTGTCCACGATTGTGTGTGGGTCCTTGAACATGCTGAGTCAGATCAAAAGTGTTAAAAACAGTCATAAGTTCTTTTGTAGCATTGACTTCTGGATTATCAACGTGAATATTAAAATCCCCAGCAATAGTAAAACAGTCAAATTCAGAGGTTACTATTGATAACAGCTCTGTAAAATCATCAATAAAAGCTGGAGAATATTTTGGAGGTCTGTAGATAATGATCAGTAAAATGCGTGGAGCACCCTTTAGTGCTATACTCAGATATTCAAAGGACAAATAATCACCAAATGACACTTGTTTACACTCATAAACATCTTTAAACAGGGCAGCGATGCCTCCACCTCTCCTATTAACTCTGCAAACACTCAAATAATCAAAGTTTAAAGGAGCTGCTTCATTCAGGACTGCTGCGCTACAACTGTCATCGAGCCAAGTTTCATTTAAAAGCATAAAATCAAGGCAATTTGTGCTGATAAAATCATTGAGTAAAAGTGACTTATTGTTAAGTGATCGGATGTTTAAAAGTGCTAACTTAACAGTTTTAGCTGTTTTCCCTACAGTAGTCTCAGATCTACATTTAATCGACACCAGATTTGAATGATTTGCTACACGGCTTGAAGAAGCCTTTGGTTTTCTGTCTCGTAATAAAACACATATCTGCGTAGAGAAAGCTACAGGCACACAGGGTTTCTGCTTGTTCTGTAAACATCTGATAAAGATACTGTTATCTAAGCAGGCACCCAACATACATCACCGACAGCTGTTGTGTTCACCAGCTGAAAATGGGGCGCTGTTTGAGCCCTGGTGGTGTGATCGTAGGGTTCTTCCGGAGGGTGGTTGTGGAGCACGCCGCTTTTTGGGTGATAACTGGGGGCTTGCGGCAAAGGAGTGTGAAAATTTAGTTCCAGCAAACACCAGTTCCTCCATCTTTTTAGAAAAGTCCAAGTGAGGCGAGGAAGGTGACAGTGAGAGCGTGTCTGGTGACAGGGGTGGCAGAGGTTGTGGGTCTGGAGATTCTGGAAATATATTTTCCTGGCTGTTTTCCTGAGGATCATTGTTGAACACTGAGATTTGCTGCTGTTCAGATGGATCACTGTCAGTCTGTGTTGGGCTCAGTGTGCAGGGCGCAGGCGGCAGTGTTTCTATCAACAGTGGTTGTTTTGGCTGCATGGCGTTATCACTGTCCTTGTGTAATGCATCAGCCCCAAGTCCACTCAGGAGCTGATTTAAAGTCCTGTGGTCATCCTGACATTTGCTAGGTGTGTGTGTGTCATTTGGGTTGAGTTCAGAAGCACACACAGCCGATGGATGATGAAGGGAGAAATAGATATTGTCCTTTAACACCTTTGAACCAAGTTTGTTTGGATGAAGGCCGTCTGATGTAAATAGCTGTCTTTGGTTCCAGAAGAGATTGAAGTTGTCGATGTAATTCAGTCCTTTCCTGTTGCATGTTTTCTGCAGCCATACATTTAGGCCAAGAAGTCGTGAAAACATATTTGTCCCTCCTGCAGGGAGTGGTCCACTGATGAACGGCTGAATTTTCAATCTTTCGACTGTTTCCAAGAGCTCACAGAAATCTTTCTTGAGCAGTTCTGACTGCTCCTTCCGAATATCATTCTTCCCCACATGGATGATAATCCGTTTTGCAGTATTGTGCTTCTTCAGAATTTCTTTAAGTTCTTTGTTTACATCAGAAACTGTTGCATGAGGGAAGCAGTAAGTCATTGTAGCTCTGCTCCTAAAATTCCTGATTATTGAATCTCCTACCACTAGTGTTCTTATCTCAGGTGCGATCGGTGCAGAATGCCGCTGTCTGGTCGGCCTTGAGCCTCTGCTCCGTGATGAATTAGCTGCTGAGTCATGCGATCTCTGTCTGACTGCATTTGGGGATTCTTCACCCATATTACTCAAAACTTCATATCTGTTCTGAAGCTGTATTTGAGTCCGAGCTGTATTTGGGGTAGAGGACGCTAATGCAGCAGCGTATGATCTGACCCCGCGAGTACCCTTTGGTCTCGCACCTTGTTTATTCCATCGGTTATCAGTCTCATTTTCAACAGTTTCACTCTGTTTTTCTGGGCTTAAAACAGTAGCTGGAGTAGATTTACGGGACTCACCGGCTGTATGCTGTGACGGTCCACAGTGAAGCGATCTTTTGGGATCCGGCAGTTCTGGACGAATCGCAAGTAACTTTGTTTCAAGAACAGCAATTTTTTGTAGAAGTCTGTGGCAGTGACTACAGCAGAAAGATCCTGAATTAATCCGATCCAGAGGCATTTTCACAGCCGTGTTTTCCCGTCTCAGGAATGTAAGCAGCTGGTAGCGGGAGGATTGTTTAGACGATAATTCCCCTCTTGTTGGTTCAGTTGTATTCCAGAAAGTTTGTAGATTCGATGTTAATCTTCAAGCTGTGTTGTTTGAGCACTGTGCTGATAGGCTCAGGTTAAAATTAGAGTATAAAATATAAAAGCGAGAGCACAGAGAGCGGAGCAATAGCAAAAGACGTCCGAAGAGTAGCAAAGCAGGAAGTTAAATCCTCAGCAAGAGACAACATTTGTTTGTGTTTCCTTCGCCGACTGGCCTCGACAAAACACGGCGTTCCTGATTGGTTGGTGACTCAGCTTCAGTGTAGTCTTTGGGATTCACTCGCTTGTGAGTGGAAGTTGTCCTGGGTTACCAGGGTGACAGACTCTGCTGAGAGCCTGTTTGCAGAAGTTTTTTGTGGTTTCAGCAGTTCCTAAACTTAAGAGGTTGCATGGAAAGTTCTTTGCGACCCGATTGCGTGCCGGTGCAGTGTCCGAGAGCAAGGCAAGAGGGGGCAGAGAGCAGCAGCGAGCATGAGCAAGCTAATGCTAAAAGCTAAGTTTTACTGTTACAGTAGGTTTTTAAGTGATCGGTTTTGGTTTCCCAAGAATCAACGTTGTGCTTGCCATCTTTTGAACTTGGTTTCCACTGTGGATGTTGACATACAGATGAAACACACAAAAGGTTATCAAGATTATCTTTCTCCAAATGTTGGGCCTTGTGGAACAAGAGTGGCTGGTCCAACAAAGCTGCAGAGATGATGGAAGAGGAATGTAGTATGCAGTTAATTCGTCCAAATTGCCACGCTCCCTTGCAGGAAGAAACCAATGTGCATATGGGGCTGGCTTGTACCAACTCTCAACATCATGGTATCAAAACTAAAACGAGTCAAGATATCCATGAAACTCTGCAAGAGCCTGGTAAATGCAATCCTTAAAAGTGTGAACAAGCACTTCGGTGACATGCTCAATAATCCTGAGCTGATTGTGGCTCGAATCCTGCTTCAGAAGTTTAAAACTTATTGGACAACTGATGCTGCCGTCCTCAAACTCGGTTTGTTGTCACAGGCATATAAAACTAAATGTAGAGCAGTGACATGCTAATTAGTATAGTTTTTATTATTTTTATTTTTTTAATTAAATCGCAAACTGATTTTAGAACTAACATTTAGATGAAACAATGGGTTTTCTAGTATTGTATATAATTTGGGATATTAGGCAATATTCTATATACTTTTATCGGTAATGTGTGAATTTTTTGGAAGCTTTGTGGAATGCTGAGATAATATATTTTAAACTGAATAAATGTGCATATGCTTAATTTGAAAAGCACTAAAATGCTTTTGAATTAATTTACACATTTGGAAATGTTTCAGCAACAATTTATTGTATTGTAGGCCTTGACTTCATAAAAGGAAATATGGAGGAGAACTCTCAGCCTACACTCTAAAAAAAAAAAAAGGTGCTAAGTAGCACCAAAACTGGTTCTTTGGTGTAACGAGGGGGGAACCTTTTTTGGTGCTATACAGCACCTTAAAAAATAGGTGCTATATAGTACATTTGTGAAATGGTGCTATATAGCACCTATATTTTAAGGTGCTCATAATGTTACTTTACCCTTTCTGCAATAAAACCGGCATAAGAGTTATGAGAATTAGCTATAAGAACAAGTGCTTACCAGTAGTAGTGGTGCAATATAGCACTTTAAACCCACCAAAGAACCACTGAAAAACCTTTATGGTGCTTTAAAGGTTCTTTACACAGTAAAAGTGCTATATAGCACCATAACCACCTTAAAGAACCACTGAAGAACCTTTATGGTGCTTTAAAGGTTCTTTACAGAGTAAAAGTGCTAAATAGCACCTCAAATATCGTAAAGAACTACTGAAGAACCACTGAAGAACCTTTTTTTTTAAGAGTGTACAAGTGATTCCACTTCATCAGAGGAAGAGGATTTCTTCAAGCCAATGAAAACATCTCAGGCACAACAATGCCCAGCAGTGCTTGATAGCTATATGACATACGATGGTGATGACATGGGTGTCCTGAAAACCTTCCCAGCTCTACTGAAATTGCCATTAAGGCTCAACACTCCCCTACCTGCATCTGCTGCTTGCGAGTGTCTTTTTAGCAGCGCTGGCCTCATTTTCAGGCCAAAAAGAGCTAGAATAAGTTCTAAGAACCAGTTTTTGTTGAAGCTGAATAAAAATATTGCCCCCCTCTGAGACTGAGAGGTGAATCACATCAAAGTCAGCTCTGAATTTTATTATACTACGTTTTAGTATATATATTTTTTGTGCCTTTTTGAACATGTGAGTTTGACTGAGACTTTTTGTTCTATTTTTTAAATCTATTTTGTTCTGCCATTTTGAAACATTAAGGGTGTTAAATTTAAATTTCTATTTTAGGAAATAAAACCTTTCTTGGTATTCTTTGAGCCTACATTCAGTATGAGTAAAATACTCAAGTTCTTTTAAAATCGGATACTTTTACTCAAGTCTTATTGGAATTGGTGACTTGTAACTTTTAATGGAGTAATTTTTACAGTAAGGTATCTGTACTTATACTCAGGTATGGTTTTCAGGTACTCTTTACACCTCTGGTGACCTGCTACGCAGGAGTTCTCACCGGTTGGGTATTGCCTTGAGCTTCCGCTTGATCCATACGTGAGTTAGTATGTGTGAGATAATCTGAGATTTCTGCTACATAGGGATGGCTGACGTGAAACTGACGTTTCAACACAGTGTCGAGATCCCGAAGCGCAAGTGTTTCGAAACACTGCACCGAAGCAGGATCCGAAACACCTAAGTCACGTGACTAAAGTGTTTCGAAACACCTGGTCACGTGACTTAAGTGATTTAAAGCATCGGTCAGTTCAGAAGCACTTCGAGACCTGGCGAATTCCCATTTGACTGACAGGGTCAGAATTAGCTTCTGTCTCATATGGTCTGGTGGACCGTGAGTGTGAATGTTGCCGTTACTGTGCTTCAGATGACTTTTGGGTTCGAATCCCGACTTGTACAAACACTTCGAAATCATGGTTTTATGTATTTTAGTCATGTTACTGTTTTATGGTGTAGTTTGATAGGATACAGCTGCTGATACGCCATCGATATAGCATCATTTTTGTAACACTGTATAATAATAACATTTTTACATTACTGTGATGGTTGGGTTTAGGGTAAATATTAATAACATACAATAAATAGTCAATTTTATGAAAAATATAAATAATTATTGTTAACTTCTGGCCACAGCCGTAGGTGATGACCAAAACAACACAAGTGTTTATTCGGATGTCAGACCAATGTTGAAACAAAATGATACAAGAACAGAGCAATTCCAACTGATATTAAAGGACTTCAAAATTACTGTATCAGCCTGGATTCGAACCCACTATACCTGCATTATAGTCAGGAACCCTACCTGTTCCACTAAACCGCTTGAAGATTTGTCCTTTCAAAGTGGGGTTTAACACCTTAATTTGCTCAACTGGTTGTTTGCTGAAGCTGTTCCAGTGCAATACATAGAATATGACCACTAGATGTCACCGTAGAGTAGGGTTTCGAAACGTTTCGAAGCTTCGACACATTTGCTTCGATTGTTTCAGTGTTTCATGAAGCCTCGGTTTGCCCATCACTACTGCTTCACTTGCTTGTGACGCAAGATAACTCACAAATCCTGGGAGGCAGCAGAACGAGACCTGAAACACAGGAACAAACGAATGACTGAATGCCGAGTGGTGAGAAACAGAGTCCTTTAGTAGGTCTCAACAATAATAGGTAACAGGTGGTCCCCCTGATTAGTCAGCTGACTGGATAACAGCGATAGAAATTACAACAGCTGGAGAACACGGATAAATGTGTAGTGACTATATATATAGTGTGGCGGGTCGCCCAATGAGACATCAGCGTCCTCCTGGAAACAGCACACGGACGCCACCTGCACTCAATTACGCCGATCGCTAACACCTGCACCTGATAGAGGAGAGACGCATAAAAGCCAGCGTGCGGATCAGATCAGCGAGAAGCCTCTCCGCTGTACACGAAGCTAACGTCTCTCTCTCTCTCCCTCTTTGGAAAGCACGGAGTGAACCCTACAAGCGATCGGCGTACTCACCACAGCACCTAAAGGACCCTCTTTCACCCACCACCCACCATCTGGAGCACCTCTCACCGGGGAGGAAAAGGACGAGCACCGAAGGCACCAGCACTCTCACACTCACACTTGTTAATAAAAACCCTTCGGGGGTGTGTTCACAAGCAACTCGTGTATGCCTTTTCACTCTACCCTGCTACATTGGTGGAGAATGCGAGTTTATTAGGAGTGAAATTAAGGCTACCATCGACTGCTTACACTTGTTGTTTGTGCTTGCAGCTTGTCATCTCGCTCGCTCTCTGCGAAGATTAGGATGGAGGAGATCCTGCAACAACTGACGAAAGTGGTATCCCGTCAACAGCAGCTCTCGGACCAGATCAATGCCAGGCTCGAAAGAACCGAGCAGGTGGTCGAGAGCCTCAGGAGTCATCGGGTGCCGCTTCCAGACGCCAGAAGCAGCGCGCACCACCACCTAACAAAGCTCGGCGACCTCGATGATATCGAAGCGTACTTGCACACGTTTGAGGTGACAGCAACCAGAGAGCTGTGGGACAAAAAAGAGTGGGCGAGGATCCTGGCTCCTTTTTTGACTGGTGAGGCACAACGCGCCTATTATTCATTAAAATCCCCGCAAAATGATGATTATGAGATATTGAAGAGAGAGATTTTAGCTAGGATTGGACTTTCTCCCATCAGCGCAGCCCAACAGTTCTGGCAATGGGCGTATGATGAGCAGGTCCCCGCCCGAGTTCAAGCCACACAGCTCTCCAGGCTGGCACAGCTCTGGTTGCTGTCGGGGAACACCACCGCCTCCCAGGTCGCTGAGCGAGTGGTGATCGACCGCCTGCTCCGAGCCCTCCCCAGGAAGCTCCGCCGGCCGGTGAGCATGAAGAACCCCAACAGCCTGGCGGAGCTAGTGGAAGCGGTGGAACTGGCGGAGGCATCGCTGGCCCGAGATGCAGGAGAGCGAGCGGCTGCAGTCCCCCGGAGGGTAACCCAGGAGCGACGCTCGCCGGAGGGCACCTCGCGAGCAGTGAGCAGGCCGGCGGCCCCTTCCATCATCGACGAGCCCATGCCAACGTAGCCTCAGTCACCAGGGATCCGCGCATGGATGGCTGGCTGCATCGTTCATCACACGGTGCCAATCGGAGCCCCGCAGAGGATGATCAAAATCGGAGGCAAGCAGCTGATGGCAGTTCTGGATTCAGGATCAGCGATTACACTGGTACAGCCACATATTATTCCTCCCCGCACTGACTCGAAAGCGACAATGCCTATCACGTGTGTGCATGGAGAAACACGGCATGTGCCCACAAGACGGATCACAGTGGCGGCAGAGGCAGGCGCCTGGCCGATGGAAGTTGGAATAGTACGTGACCTACCAGTCCCGATGCTATTGGGGAGAGATTACCCCGGGTTCCAGCAGCTTCTATCCGCCACGATGCAGCCAGCCGGACCGTGTCAGAAGGGACGGGCTCGTTCTAGGAGGAAAGGGGGCCGTCCGACCGTCATGCTGGCCACAGACAGCGAGCGAGAGGGTGAGTGCAATGTATCAGACCCTAACCCCTTTTTCAATCTGTTCCAGAACATTACTACCGGAGGAGAGTTCGGGAGGGAACAGCGAGAAGATGACCGTCTAAAGCACTGCTGAAAGACGGTCCGTGAGATGGACGGGGAAGTGCGAATCCCGGGACCTCACCCTCTCCCATACTTTGTGGTCAGAAAGGGCCTGCTCTACTGTATCGCACAGCGGAGGGGGGAAAAGAAAAGTCTTCTGGTAGTACCGAAGCAGAAAACGGAGACGATTATGGAGCTGGCGCACTCCCACCCGATGGCGGGACATCTGGGAGCTGAGAACACCCTCCAACGTATCCGGGATCGCTTCCACTGGCCGGGCATGGAGGCGGAAGTGAAGAGGTTCTGCCGGGAGTGCGCCACATGCCAGAAGACGTCCCCGAAGAAGCCCCCCCCCAGCCCGCTAATGCCCCTCCCGATCATAGAGGTGCCCTTCGAGCGCATTGGGATGGACCTGGTGGGCCCGCTGCCGAAATCCGCCCGAGGTCACCAACACATCCTGGTCATCGTTGACTATGCCACCAGGTACCCCGAGGCGATCCCCCTCCGAGTGGCCAACGCCAAATCCATCGCGAAGGAGCTCGTACACTTTATCAGTAGAGTGGGGATTCCCTCGGAGATACTGACTGATCAGGGCACCCCCTTCATGTCCCGGTTGATGAACGACCTCTGTCGGCTACTCCGAGTGAAACAGCTCCGCACATCTGTTTATCATCCCCAGACTGATGGTCTGGTGGAGAGGTTTAACCAGACCTTGAAACAGATGTTGCGGCGGGTAGTCGCAGAGGATGGGCGTGACTGGGACCTCATGCTCCCGTATGTGCTCTTCGGAATAAGGGAGGTACCACAAGCATCCACCGGCTTCACGCCATTTGAGCTGCTGTTCGGGAGACAGCCCCGAGGATTGTTGGACGTGGCCCGAGAGACATGGGAACAGGAACCGGCCCCTCACCGCAGCGTCATAGAGCATGTACGGGACATGAGGGAGCGCATAGACAGAGTGATGCCTCTGGTCCGCGAACATCTGGCGGCCTCCCAGCGCGCCCAGCAAAGGCTGTATGACCGGCCCGCACAGCCCCGTCAATTCCAGCCTGGTGACAAAGTACTAATTCTTGTTCCCACCACGACAGCGACGTGAGGAGAAGGTCTACCGCATTAATCTCCTGAAGAGGTGGGCAGCACCCCAAGAAGACATGGTGGCCTTCACTCACAGCTCCCCGCCGATAGTATGTATGGGAGAACATCTGTCGGCGGGTCAGAAGACCGAGCTGGACTCCCTGGTCAGTCAGTTCCAGGATGTGTTCAGCGATCGACCCGGGCGGACGATACTCACCCAGCATACCATCCGGACTCCTCCTGGCCAAATAGTTCGGCAGCGGCCCTACCGGGTACCAGAGACCCGCCGGCAGGCTATCGAGGAAGAGATATCACGGATGGAGAAGTTGGGAGTAATTGAACCATCACGCAGCCCCTGGTCCAGCCCGATCGTGATGGTACCGAAGAAGGACGGCACTCTCCGCTTCTGCAACGACTTCCGCAAACTCAATGAAATCTCGAGTTTCGACGGATACCCAATGCCCAGAGTGGATGAGTTGCTAGACCGTCTCGGTGGGGCCAGGTTCATATCCACATTAGACCTGACCAAAGGTTACTGGCAGATCCCGTTAAAAGAAGAGGATAAAGAAAAGACCGCTTTCAGCACTCCATCTGGTCACTGGCATTATCGGGTCCTTCCCTTCGGGTTGCATGGGGCACCCGCTACGTTCCAGCGACTAATGGACATTTTGCTCCGGCCCCACCAAGATTACGCCACCGCTTACCTCGACGACGTAATCATCCACTCTGAGCGTTGGGAGGACCACCTGGACCGGTTGCGGAGGGTGCTGATGGAGCTCCGTCGGGCTGGGCTAACAGCCAACCCCAACAAATGTCATCTGGGTCTAGCGGAAGCACGCTACCTGGGTTTCCAAGTAGGAAGGGGGTTGATCAAGCCACAAGCCAACAAAATTGAAGCGGTCCAGCAGGCGGTACGGCCAACAAACAAAACCCAGGTACGTGCTTTTCTGGGGTTGGCTGGATATTACCGCTGTTTTATTCCCAACTTCTCTTCGATAGCCTGTCCCCTGTCCGACCTGACGAAGAAGGGGCAGCCTGAGAAGATACAGTGGTCTGCAGAGGCTGAAGAGGCGTTCCAGACGCTGAAGACGGCGCTAACATCAGCACCAGTCCTCTACGCTCCGGATTTCGGCTGCCCCTTCATCCTACACACAGACGCTTCCGACACAGGGCTGGGTGCGGTCCTGTCACAGGTCCGAAATGGAGAAGAGCACCCAGTCACTTATATCAGCCGGAAGCTCACATCCGCAGAGACCAGATACGCAGCCGTGGAAAGGGAAGCCCTGGCCATCAAATGGGCAGTCCTGGAGCTGCGATACTATCTTCTCGGTTGGAGCTTCACGCTGGTGACCGACCACGCGCCCCTTCAATGGATGTCCCGGGCGAAGGACGCCAATGCCCGCGTCACCAGGTGGTTCCTCGCGCTCCAGGACTTCCACTTCCGAGTCCAACATCGACCAGGAGCATCCCACGGCAATGCGGATTGCCTCTCGCGGATGTGGTCAGGTT
This sequence comes from Danio albolineatus, assembly GCA_903798035.1. Taxonomy (NCBI): domain Eukaryota; kingdom Metazoa; phylum Chordata; class Actinopteri; order Cypriniformes; family Danionidae; genus Danio; species Danio albolineatus. The sequence continues at coordinate 12,724 of CAIGQQ010025228.1, forward strand.
GGGCAGGTTTGTCTCACACTAATTTACCCCCCCCCCCCC
>CAIGQQ010025229.1:0-13638 GCA_903798035.1 Danio albolineatus
ATATAATTGGCAGTATTTGCTAAGACACTCATGACTCATTATTGCTTTAGAGATTGAACTAGATTTGGCTCGTTCTTCAAATCACTCTGATTTTTCAGGCTTTTTTGTTTCTTAAGTGATCTGGTGGACAATCGAATGCTTGTAATCCCATGCATTTCAATTCAAGGAGGGACCTGATTCTTATCTTAAGATCTAGATATTGCTGAGACTTGGGGGTGGGATCTTTTGACTTGTATCAGTAAGCAACTGCATAGCAACAATCCAGAACTCCCTAGCAACTGCATAACAACCATTAAGCACCCATTTCTCCTCTGTTCTTTGCAAGCTTTCAATGACAATTTATAAAAATCACCCTAACTCCAAATATTATTTAATTTGTTGTTTTATTTTATAATAAATTGAATTATTTTATAAAAGTAATATAATCTTTTTTTTGTTAATTTAATTTAATGTTTTATTTGTTTTATTTAATTTTACTTTTTTACTTCCAAAATTATAATGCAGTAAATCACCCTTTTTATTTTATTTGCATCAATCAAAATACATTTTTTTGTTTTGTTTTAATTTACACATTTTGCCATACTTAAATGGAATTAAATTAAATGCAATTAAATACAATATCAGTTTGTTTTCTCAAATATCTTTAAAGTAAACTATTATTATTATTTATTTATTTTTTTTACTGACCATGTGTCCTCCTATCCGTTGTTGAGGTCTTGTGTATATTACCTGCTCTCTTTCTCTCTCTCTTTCTATCTCTGTCATGCTTCCACGACCCCCTCCCCCTGAGCACCCGCCACCCCCACACACACACGCTCCACTCTGCATCACTCGCCACAGCAACAAAGCAGCAGTCAGAGTCGAGCACTGCCTGCAGAAAGAGTGAGATCGCCAAAGAAAGACAGGAGGCACGAAGCAATGGAGATGGAGGAAAGCTTTGATGCAGAGGGCAGTTTTGATGATCCCTCCTATCTGTCCCCCCAGAGTCCAGGGTCCACGTCCCCGGCCAGGAGGCAAAATAAGGAGATCAAGGAGACCAAAATCACTGTGAGTATTGTCAACCGGTCACACACACGCTCTCTGTACATTCTTAAATGCATTAGTCACACCATTGATTGGCTTTAATGGTAGCATCGATCAGAATGCAAGTTTAGCAGAACTGGCTCCTGGGATTTCCAATCAGCAGTTTAGCTGTTCCCCTAAAGTGTTTTGCAGATGTGAAACATCTGTTTAGCGTTTTTGTACCACACTGAATGTGCATGTTTACTGAGTGATGTTCCCGAAAGTTTGTGTATGTGTCTGTGCACTTCTGAGAGTGTAAAGATGGTCTGTGACTATTGGATTACATCACTGCTGTTTTGCAACACCATGTTTATAAAAGACTCACCATTCATTCAAATTGTCATTCAGAAATTTAATAGATATTTTTAGAGCTTTAATTCTGAAACTATTGTTATTAATGACACCAGTGGCCTTTTAGGGAATTGCAAGTAGCAACTCATTGGTTGTACTCACGCTTGTTTAGGTATAAAGTACAAAGGATTGAACGAGTTAATAAACAGAAGAAAGTTCACTTTTATTCTTTGATTCAGAAACCATTTTTATTAGTGTCACTGGTAGTCATTTAACAAACTATAAACTAGCAACTTATTAGTTGTGCTCGCACTTGTGTAGGTGTAATGTCCAAAGAACTGACTCAATACATACAATGAAGTTCTTTTTTGATATTTGATTAGAAACAAAAAGAAACTGGAAAACCACGTGCAGCAAGATACTAATGACAAATATCCAAATGTGTAAACACTGCTGAGAGCACCATTAAAGGGGATAATATGTGGGCAAACGTTTTGCAAGTTTTGAGCAACATTGCCATGCAATTTTGCAGATATTGCATGGCTATTTTCCGGTTAGGCATGGGCAACAAATTTGTATCTGGATCTGGTTGACGTAATCTAGCCCTGTGCTTAACCTAGCTGCCCATTGATAATATAATTGCCCAATGTTGTCTGCAACAATGCTCCAAAAGTTGTTTAGTTGAATATGTAAATATGAAAAGCCCTCTTTGCCTTCAGCAACAAAATAAAACAAGAAAAAAATGGCTGTGAGAAAATAGCCGTTAAGAAATTATCTGATCAATGTGAAGTGGATATGTTTGCACAAATCTGCAATTTAACAGCATCACATCGACAGATCAGCTCATTAAAATGACACTGTTATCTGGGTTTATTTATTATAAAGTCTATTTGAGAATATAGAATATATGCGACCCTGGACCACAAACCCACTTGTTGTGCACGTATATTTTTTATTTTTATTAAAACACATTTTTTTGTTTAGTAATATGCATTGCTAAGAACTTTATTTGAACAACTGCTGATTTTCTCAATATTTTGTATAATATATGACTCTCAGATCCCAGATTTTCAAATAGTTGTATCTTGGCTAAATGTTATCCTGTCCTCATAAGTCATACATCAATAGGAAGTTTATGTATTTAAATTTTATATGATATAGAAATCACAATTTCTAAAAATGTACACTATTGGCTGGCTTTGTGGTCCAAGGTCACTAATAAACCTGGCTATGGCCCATGACATACTGACATTACAGTTTAGGCAGGGTCTTTTGGCATTGTGTTAAACACTGTAAGTATATCTTGTATAGAACCGACAGAAGGCTCTCGAGAGCATAAACATCACATGACTGTTTCAATTTGCCTGGCAATCAATGTCTTTCACATGATATAATTTTTAGCCTTTTACTGAAAACCAAGTGGGGATTGTCTGCTTTTGTTAAAACCTTTTTACACATTGGTCATTTAAAAAGGCAATTGATACATGCAAATTCCTTTTAATTCCTTGAGAACTGCTTCGAATGTGAGTGGATAATATATGGGTTTCTGTTTACGACACTTTCCAAGAACCACTCCATGTTTATCATTCTTGCACACTTATATTTTCCCAAGAGACCACTTGCTATTCCAAACTACTCTTGACCAGCATCCAAGCACACCAAAAAAAAAAAAAAAAAAAAAGGGATTTTGAATGCCAACACAAGCTGTGCATATGTTCTTTGCGCCATGGCTGATGCTTGACAGTGGGAATCTCATGCATGTATACAGCACTTCACAGATATCCCACTTATTTTCAAATGATGTATGCAGTGTGAGTGCAGAGAGGTGGCTTTGCAGCTGTAAACGAACTTTGCTGCTGATCCAGCTTGGCTATACACTCACTTTTGGTTTAATGAAGCTCTCGAAAAAGCTGTGCTGCATTGCACAGTATATGGTCATATATGCATATGTATTTGTAAAAATAGCTAATGTATTTGGACATATGTGAAAAAAATATATGTAAACAATTGTTTTCGAATATATGTTGCATATATATTGAACATGGCTTGGCTGCCCTGTATTCTTTATGTCGTATGCAATGTTTGTGTTATGTAACTTATGGCAAGAGAGATGTTTGGATATTGTAGCATGTGTTTAAGGCAGTTGAGATGTCCGTCAGACAAGAGAGAGTGAGAGAAAGAGACGAGAGAAAGAGAGAGAATGTGTATGTGTGTGTGTGTGAGAGAGAGAGAGAGAGAGAGAGGGAGAGAGAGAGAGAGTCGCCCACAAGAGAGAGGAACTAGAGATCCGGGGAAGACATGGCTAGTCCAGTTTCCATGGTGACAAAGGCAATAGTACTGACTAATGAGTGATGAAATACAAAAAAACAAAACACAAAGAGTGAAAAAAAGCGAGCGATATGGGAAGGAATGAAAGAAGGCTGTCATTCGACACGTTAATGTTTGTGTAGAAAGGCAACATGCCATAGATTTATCGACAGGTATAGGTGGACTGTTCTAGTATTCATGTGTGGTGTGCGTTAATAACAGTAGGTGTCTCTCGTTATATAATGGAAATGTGTTGGGTTTATTAAAACATAAAGAGTTATTACCCTTTAAATGAATGATTGTGTACCTAATACCCGATTGTGTGATCAGAGGGGTTTTATTTCGATCTGAAGTTGTTGTTTTTTTCTTAAAATTGATGGCTGCTTTTGCAATATTCAAGTTATTAAAGACCACTTAGCAATAAAGAAGTACATTGATAACTGATCATTGTTTTGAGATAACTCATTGTTTGTAAAATTGAAAGCAATTTTTGAGTGCTAATTGTTTGAACACCACCTGCTTTTCAGTGATAGTATACATACTATGCCTTCAGTATGCCTTAAGAGATTCACAGAACAATGAATATTTACTCAATATTAACTCACCCTTTATTTGTATTTAAACCTATTTGAGTTTTTTTTTCTGTTCAACACAAAGAAAGATATTTTGAAGAAAGCTAAAACCCTGTAACCGCTGATTTACATCGTAGGAAAACAAATACTATTGAAGGAAATGGCTCCAGATCTTTTTGTTTCCAGTGTTCAACAAAAGAAAAAAACTCAAACGGGTTTTTGGAAAAGTAAAGAATAAGTAAACAACGACAGAATTTTCAGTTTTGGGTGAACTATCCATTAATTGTGTGGCATGTGCTGGAAACATTTCTCTGAAGTGTTGTTTAATATTGACATGATAGCATGAGTTTTTGCTGATTTTTTCAGCTGCACATCCATAATATGAATCTCCCATTTCTGCACATGCCAATACTGTTCATTTGGATTGAGCTCTGGGGACTGTGGAGGCCATACGAGTTTAATCACTGTCAAGTGACTGTGGTGAGGAAGATGGTCATGGTCAGCCACAATGCTCAGCTAGACTGTGTGTTAAATGATGATGCTAAGTTGGTAGTAAATGGCCCAAAATGTACCAGCAGTATACACTCCCTGACAAAAGTCTTGTAGCCTATCCAATTTTACGAGCAGCAAATAATAACTTGACTTCTACTTAATCATTCGGTATCAGAAATGGTTTATATAAAAGGCAAAGTCCTCTAGATTACACCTATTTTACCACCGATTTTGCCTTGATTTTTAATTATTTAATTTGAACAGTAAGGTTTGACTTTGCTTTAAAGTCTTGTCATTAAGAAGAAATAATTACAGTATAGAATATAAAGTCATGGTGCAGTGGCAAAAAAAAAATCATATTGTGTATGACTCCCTTGAGCTTGGAATACTGTATCCATACATCTCTGTAAAGACTCAAATAGCTTATTAATAAAGTCACCTGGAATGGCAGAGAAAGCATTCTTGCAGGACTCCCAGAGTTCATCAAGCTTCTTTGGATTAATCTTCAATACCTCCTTCTTCATCTTACACCAGACATACTCAATAATGTTCATGTCTGGTGACTGGGATGGCCAATCCTGGATCACCTTGATCTTCTTTGCTTTCAGGAACTTTGATGTGGAGGCTGAAGTATGAGAACCTTTCCTGTGGTTTGTATTGTAGGCAGCACAAATGTCAATACCTGTTGATGTTGCTGTCCACTCTGCAGATCTCTCACATGCCCTCATACAGATTTTCCTTCACCAAACTGATTAATGTGGGAACCTTGGGTCCATGCAAAGTCTTCTGCAGTAGTTGTGATGATTGAGATGCATTTCAACAGATGATTGATCAGAAAAATATACCTTCTGCCACTTTTCCAAATGATTAACTTGAAGTCAAGTTATTATTCATTGCTCTTACAACTGGGATCGACAACAATACTTTTGTCAGGTAATGTGTAAATAAATATATATTATAATTTATATATATAATATTTATAATTTGTATATATATTAGTGCTGTCAAAATTAGCACATTAACACATGCAATTAATTTGAATTTAACATGTTTAAAAAAAAGTAATGCAATTAACGCGATTGCAGTATTTTTTTGTTTCCTTTTGTGGCTGACGTGTGTTCAACGTGCAAAGAAATATGGATAAGACCAAGGAAGGACTTTTGGATGGAAAGTGTCAGTATGAAATAATTAATGTCGCGTCACCAGGCTATCCAGCTTTTTCTCCAGGGTTTCATGTTATTTTGGGTGTTCAATTTTTCTACTTTAACTGCAGTTCGGCAGTTTCACTTTCATTCGGCAACATATAGTTCATGCCTCATGAAAAATTGAGGTATTTGATGCGAGTATTAAGTAAGAGGACTGGTGAAAGAGTGTTGTTTTTTTGTTGTTGTTTTTTTTTTCAAAATATATTTATTGGGTTTTGTTTAAACTACAGAACAAAATACTTAAAAAATAAGATAAAATAAATAAATAAAAATAAAAAGTGAAAAGACAAATGGTTAAAAAATGTATATAAATCTGTAAATAAATTACATAAATTCAAATAATAACAATACATAATTAAAAAATAAATAAATAATAACAATGTTCAGTGCATTTTTGTATCTTGTGTTTTACAGCTTTCCAGTGTCACTGATTAAATAAATTTGTTAATTGTTGCTGAAATGTAAGACATCTGAACAATACAAGAAGACACCAACAAGGGGTTTGAAAGCTTAAATATTAAAAAGTGTTTAAAGGGGGTCCATATTTTATAAAAATCCTGTAATTTTCCCTCAACAATGAATGTCAGCTTCTCCAGAGCAGGATTGCTAGTCATTTCTTTAATTCACTGGCCATAGAATGGCCTTTGAGTTTTTCTCCAATTTAAAGCAATAACACGCTTCGCTTGGAGTAAATTAAAATCTAATAGTTTGCGTTTGCTTGTTTTCAGATCCAGGTTTACAGGGTATATATAAAATAAACATAGTTTGGGAACCAAATGTAAAAAAAATCAATTAATTCACCAATCATGATAAGAATCTCTTTGCAAAATGTTTGGATCTCATTGCATTCCCACAAGGATAAAGGAACTCACTTCTTCATTGCATTTTGTACAACTATCAGGAATATTTGGGTAAAATCTATGCAGTTAATCTGTTAAGTTCGTAGGAGCCATTTATATTGCAGTAATTTACAACTTGTGTTAATACTGTTATTTTGGACAAATAAACTCTTTTTTAGATAAACAACCACTCTTCTTTAGATATGTCTTCTTGAAGATCAAGTAGCTCTTTTGATCTCTCTAAGAGTATATTATAAAACATTGATAAATTATCCATATCTCTTAAATGTTTTAGAGTGTGATCTTCTATGACAGACAATGATATTTTTGAATGTATTTCAATTTCTGAATGTGTAAAACTTCTTACCTGTAGATATTTTAAAAAGATTTTCTGGGGGATATAAGTTTTTTTCACCAATTGTTGAAACGAAAGCATTACATTTTCCTCGTATAAATCTTTTATTTGGCATATACCTTTAAGCTTCCTTTTTTGGAATCAAATGTCACTCCTCCCTGGTACAAAAATTGTATTACCCCAAATTGGTGTTAAGTTTGACAGAGTAATCGTTGCATCTAAGAACTCATGAGGTTTTTCTAAGAAAAGGGTTACAAGTATTTTAATTTTTTTTAGCAATTTGGCAGATGAAGAATAACGTTTCTATGAAGTAGTACACAGCAGAACAAAACTGAGCTGCCCAATAATAGAGCTTTACATTAGGTACTTTATGCCCTTCTCTATCATATGGCAGGTATAATAAGGATAAGCGTTATTGAGGACGCTTATTAATCCATATAAATTTTGTAAATAATTTCTTGAGTGCAGAGCAGGAAGTAACTGTGGGTGAGAGTGGAATTGTCTGGAAAAGTTAAAATTTAAATTTTTATGATGTTAATGTGTCTTATAGTTGAAACTGGCAAAGCATACCATTTTCCAGCAAGTCTGTAATTTTCCTTAACGTTGGGTCATAGTTAGATGCAATTATTTCTTTTATATTGGGAGTTATCTTAATTCCCAAGTATGTGAATCCTTTAGGAGAACTAGAAAACTGCTTATGGGACAAAGACTTTTCACTTTCCTCTCTATTTAGTAATAACATGGCACTTTTATTACTATTAACTTTGTAGCCAGAAAATTTCCCAAATGTTATTAGTATTTTATTAAGTGCACGTGTAGAAGGCTATACATTTGTAAGAAAAAACACAATATCACCTGCAAACATGCAAACAGTGATAAGTGGTGTTCTCTCTCCCCTATTGTTATACCAACGATATCTCACAGCAATTCGTAACTTTTTATTTACTGGCTAATTCGTATGAATTCGTACGATCTAATTCGTACAATTCAGAACAATTTGCTCTTCAACCAATGACGGTTGTGTTTAGGGGTGGGGTTAGGTGCCACGCCTCCTTTTTTAAATCATACATTTTCGTACGCCTGAACTGAATTAGCCACTAAACTGCCAAAACGTAAAATACTTACGTTTTCTCGTGAGATCAGGCTGGTTATACCCTTTATGTTGGGGCTGTTTCTAATGGCCATTTCCAGAGGTTCTATTGCAAGCAAGAATAACACAGGGGACAATGGACACCCTTGCCGTGTACCTCTACCTAGTCTAATGGGTAAAGGCTAGAACGGATATGCGGCCTGCCGGAAGTCCAATATGCATATTAATATAGCGCCATTTTTTTATGACACTGTATAACAATAACTAATAATTTTTACAGTGCTGTGACGGTTGAGTTTAGGGTTGGGGTGAGGGTAGTCGTTTAAAAAAATACAATTTGGTGGGTAATTTATTGGATAACATAAATATTACTCGATACAACTACTGTTTTCAGGTTACTGTGACGAGTAGGTTTAGGGTTGGGGTGGGGGTAGACGATAGTAAAATATAATTAATGGGAAATTTAATAAATAATATAAATAATTCTCGTTAACTTCCGGCCGGAAACGTATCCGTTCTAGCAACTACCAGTTGCTAGTGTTGGAATTCGATTATTTGTAATTACTTCTGCCTGTGGCTCAGATAGAGCAGACGGATCCATTTTAGATATCCATCACCCAGCCCATCACAATTCAATCCTGTCAAAGGTTTTTTCTTGGTCGTTATTTATTTTTATTTATTTTTTGGTCGTTCATTATAAGATTGGGTAAATAAGTTTCTAGTCTTTTAGTAAGGTCCTTACAAAGTATTTTAGCGTCATAGGATATAGGCCTATAAGAGGACTTCTCATTTGGGGGTTTGCCTGTCTTTAAAACAAGAGTTATTAATGCTGATCTCAAAAAAGGAGGTAGTATGCCCTTTTCTATAGGTTCATAAACACTTCAAGTACAGTAAGTGTGGTATTAATTTCTTTGCAAACATTTTAGAAATTTCGACTGGCAGGCCATCAGGCCGAGGAGCTTTGCAATTAATCATGCCCTGTAGTGCCTCTAGGAGCTCTTCAGTGCTTAGGGTCCTTTCAACAATACACTTTGCATCTTCTGGTAATTTGGGCAATTAAGATTGTTAAAGAATTTGTCTTGTCTCTCTGAAAAACATTCTGACTTATATATTGCTGTAATGTTTTGATTTGTTTTTCCAATCATTCCAACTCTGAGAGATATATTTTGGATCTATATCTTGTATAGCTTAATATCTTGCCTTTAATAAAAGTTTTGAAGGCTTCCCATTTTATTGGGGCATTTGTCTGATGAGTGTTAATAAAAAAAAAAATAGATCAATTTTACTATCAAAAAATGTAACAAAATCAGGGTCTGAGAGCCAAGTCGCTTGAAATTGAAATCTAAAAGGGGAGAAAATCAGGTTATTCATTTAAGAGTGTTGTTTTAATGGAATCTAATACCGCACGCCGAATGGAAAGAAAAAAACTCCATATTTCATGACGCAGGTGTCTGCGGTCATTTAAGGTAGGCTTAGTCAAAAATCGCTGTTTACAAGGTAGACTCGTAATTAAGTTTGACATGTTTCCCCCTTACATGCAACTTTTTATAAAGCATCTGCTTCACGTTGCAGTGTCAGAATTCCTGCTTTTAAAATACAGCTATACTTTTAAACAATTAGTTTAGAAAACTTTGATGAACGTGATCATGCGTGTTGATGAATCTGAAGGCAGTTGCTCACTGGATTTGCTATACTGCGCATGTTGCCTATGTGCATGCATTCCCTAGCAACAAGAACAAATGCCTAACGGTGTCCATATCCCTCAAAGTTCATTCATTCATTCATTTTCTTTTCGGCTTAGTCCCTTTATTAATCTGGGGTCGCCACAGTGGAATGAACCACCAACTTATCCAGCATTTGTTTTACGCAGCGGATGCCCTTCAACCCATCTCCGGGAAACATCCATTCACACTTATTCACACTCATACACTACAGACAATTTAGCCTACCCAATTCGCTTGTACCGCATGTCTTTGGACTTGTGGGGGAAACCGAAGCACCCGAAGGAAACCCACGCAACCACGGGGAGAACATGCAAACTCCACACAGAAATGCCAACTGACCCAGCCAAGGCTCGAACCAGCGACCTTCTTGCTGTGAGGCGAACATGCTCATGCTCACTACGCCACCGTGGCACCCCTTTCCTCAAAGTTGTTTATAATTAAATGTTTAGAAATGGTGCGACCAAAGTGCCTTTAAGAATTCAGTCTTTGGTATTACAATGCATACCCATGAGTGACTTTGATGTAAATCTTGATGCTTCTTACATCCTTGTTGCAGCACCAGTGTCACAGAAATTAGGCACCAAAGTTCACATGCTGATTCGGTCAGCAATACAACTTTACTGTGTACAATTGTTTGTATTCATCACTTTATTATAATTTTCCAATTTGCATATTTGCAATGCCTGTAGTTTGGAATTTTTATGCAGTCCACATGGAAATCATTTTTATTGGCATTAATTGTTTTGTAATTCAAATGGCACTTACATGACTGTGTTTTTATTTCTGTAATAAATATGGCTTTCAAGCCAACAGTTTGTGGATCTTGTTGGTTTATTGCAGGTATGTCTCTTACATGAAGAAATCTGTGTTACAAGTTAAACAAAAATTCAATAATCAAACAATCAAATTTTGAATTTAAATAGTTTACATTAATTTACATTTTACATTTGAATAGCCAAAAATCAAGTTTCAATCTTTTAATTGCAATTAATTGCAAAAGAATGTGCGAATTAGAATAAATAGCAGTGGTTATGTTAATACTAGTTAAGGCTTCAAAAAAGGAGTGGCCAACAACTACAGAGAGCTGACCAAGAGAGACAGGAGCCAGGAGGAGACAACATGACGAGGGTGAAACAGTGTTTGCAGAGGGCCAAGGTGAAGCAGGTGGCTCACCTGACCGAGGTGGGGCAAGATCCAGAAGACCCTCATGGAGCCAGAGTGACAGAGGACCATGGTGTAGCAAGAGGAAAGGAGGAGCTTATCGTAAGTGTAGGATGGAGAGAAAAGGCGCAGCTGGCGGAGTGGAGTCCAGAGGCTAAGAAAGGGCATTGGGTGACCAAGGTGTTTTTAGAGGTATGAGGGAGCCCAATAGTATGAAGGGCACAATCTGGAACTGGCATTTGTGGAATTGAAGAGGGAAGATTAGGCAGGATGCTGATCATGACTGTGGAGTTTGTGCTGTCTGGGAACAACAGAGCTAAAAGGAAGTCTTTGCTATGTGGAAACAGCTGATCTGACAGAAAGTCTGTGCTGTCTGGAAATAGTGGATTTGATAGAAAGTCTGCAATGTCATGGAACAGTGGTGCCGACATGACATCTTACCAAAAGTCATTGAGCAACTCTCCGGATTCCAGTGTCAACTCACCTTCAGTGGAGGGGAGGTGGACGGGCCTTCCTCTTGGTCCCTCAATCGCCATGGCAGGCTGATCTCTGGAACTGGAGTGGCACTGATGAGGTCTTCATCTGCACAGAGAATGGGGATTCGTTTCTCGCCAGTGTCCACTAAATTTATGGGGTTGTACGGGTTCAACCTACGTTAGGTTAGGATTCACTCGCTCATGAGTGGAGGTTGTCCTGGGCTATCGGGGTAACGGACTCTGCTGAGAGTTCCTTTGTGCAAGTTCTTTCAGTTTCTGCGATCCCGAAACTTATGAGGTTGCTTTGAAAATTTGTGGTAAGCAAGCGAGAGGGGGCAGAGAGCAGCAGCGAGCATGAGCAAGCTAATGCAAAAAGCAAAGTTTTACTGTTGCAGTAGGTTTTTAAGTGATCTAGTTTCAGTACAGCTCAGTAGCCCCACCCTTGACATCATTATTTAAAAGAAAACCCAAGAAATTAAAGTGGACTGATTAAGCTAATCAGGCATTTATGGACAGCTCCCATTTTGAAACATTCTGACCCAAACTAACTTTTCATTGTGGAGGTCGATGCCTCAGATCTGGGCATTGGTGCAGTACTGTCACAAAGGCATGGAACACCAGGTAAACTACACCCATATGCGTTCTTTTCAAGAAAGCTGACTTCTACGGAACAAAATTACGATGTGGATAAGAAGGAATTACTTTCTATGAAGGAGGCAATTTCAGAATGGCGACACTGGCTAGAAGGAACCATACATCTCTTCCAAGTAATCACAGAACATAAAAATCTGGAATATATCAAGAGTGCAAAACGCTTAAACCCCAGACAAGTCCGATGGGCCCTGTTCTTCACCAGATTACAGTTCATAGATAAAGACCAGGAAGTAAGAACTGCAAGGCAGATGCTCTCTCTCGCCATCACCATCCCGCCACAGACAATAATAACACCCAGGAACCCATACTCCGGTATCATGGGACATCATGGAGGAAATCCAATGTGAGCCAAAAAACGAAGCTCCGCCTCCAGAGTGTCCACCCAATAAGAGCTACATACCCACAAACTTACGTCTTAGGGTCATACAATGGGCCCATACATCCATATGTGCAGGTCATTCCGGCATCTCACGAACAATCTACCTAGTCAAAACTTAATTCTGGTGGCCATAGTTGAGCAAAGATGTCCCAAACTATGTCATGTGAAGTCTGTGCCCAGTCGAAAACACCCAAGGAATTACCATCAGGTCTCCTCAAACCATTATCCATTCCACAACAACCCTGGTCACATCTGTCCATTGACTTCATCGCAGACTTACCTCCATCAAATCTATAATGCCACGCCAGCAGAGGGAGCCCTCCCCAGACTACTGACTCAGCTCCGCTCCCTCTGCACTCACTTCCTGTTTGTGCAGTATTTCAGTGAGAGCTTAGGCCATGCTTCTTTGCGAAGTATTGTCTGTCTACCTGCCTTACCAAGTGTTGTTCCAAGTGACTTTCATGACTGCTATCCTGTGTATGACCCTGCATGCCTTAATTTTGTTGTGATATTGAACTTCTGCCTGCACTGTCACTACGTCCTCCGGATCTGCCCCTGTGTATGTCAGATGGTTTGGACTGCTTTCCTGTTGCTGACTATTTGCCTGCTAACAGACATCGTTGATGTCTTTGTCTCATCTCTTTAATAAAATTCCGCATATTGATTCTAACAAAGCCTCAGCCTCCTTGTTACAGTAATATGAAGTAGGCTAATATAAATGTATAGTTTTATGCAATATATTTATCTTTTTAAAAATAGCTTACATTATGTTCTGCCACCCAATGCTCCTTGCATACGTTAACAGACAGATAACTCCTCTACCAATCACCACGCTGAAGCGGATACTCTGCTCACTTCGTTTATTTGGTGACAGGAAGTAGGGTAAAACTGAAAAGAACAAATGAATTTAGATAAACTAAAAGAAAGGAAATATATGTATAGCTAATGTCACATAAGCACACATGAAATAACACTGTGTATACGTTTATGCATACAAAATATTGTAACACCTGATAGCTCTTATTTTAAAC
>CAIGQQ010025234.1:1193-11364 GCA_903798035.1 Danio albolineatus
TATATATATATATATATATATATATATATATATATATATAGCTATAGCTATATATCAGCTATAGTAATTCATTTTAATGTGACACATTAATGTTTGCTTAAATTTTTTTACTACAAAACGATTTTAACTAATTATTACAACATTAAGATCCTTAATTTGTTTATTACACTTAATCCTACAATTAGACAGTCCTTTATGTCGTCTTTGTGTATGTGGATACGTGAATAAAGTCATGTGTTTAACCAATTATTTTTATTTTACATAATAGTTCCAAAACTAAGGGCGCCATGGTGGCGTAGTGGGTAGCACGTTCGCCTCACAGCAAGAAGTTCGCTGGTTCGAGCCTCGGCTGGGTCAGTTGGCATTTCTGTGTGGAGTTTGCATGTTCTCCCCGTGTTGGTGTGGGTTTCCTCCGGGTGCTCCAGTTTCCCCCACAGTCTAAAACACATGTGGTATAGGGGAATTGGCTAAGCTAAATTGTCCATAGTGTATGTTTGTGAATGAGTGTGTATGGCTGTTTCCCAGAGATGGGTTGCGGCTGGAAGGGCATCCGCTGCGTAAAAAAGATGCTGGATAAGTTGGTGGTTCATTCCCCTGTGGCGACCCCGGATTAATAAAGGGACTAAGCCGAAAAGAATATGAATGAATGAGTTCCAAAACTACACAGATGCTAAAATGATTGTTAGTATATAATAGGCCTATAGAAATAATGACTAGGCGACGCAGTGGTGCAGTAGGTGGTGCTGTCGCCTCACAGCAAGAAGGTCGCTGGTTCGAGCTTCTGCTGGGTCCGTAGGCGTATCTATGTGGAGTTTGCATGTTCTCCCCGCGTTCGCATGGGTTTCCTCCGAGTGCTCCAGTTCCGCAAACACCTGAGCAATTGGGTAGGCTAAATTGTCCGTAGTGTGAATGAGTGTGTATGATTGTTTCCCAGAGATGGGTTGTAGCTGGAAGGGCATTCGTTACGTAAAATGTGCTGGATAAGTTGGTGGTTCATTCCGCTGTGGGGACCCTGGATTAATAACGGGACTAAGCCGAAAAGAAAATGAATTAATGAAATAAGTACTGAAATGGGAAAGCCTAAACTGTTCACAGTTTGGCAATGGTAGCACGGGTGGACTCGATCGCCATATTTGCGATAATGCTCCAAAGGAGTTAGTCGTCGTTAAACAAGAAAAAACAGAAGAAGACTGATCCTTCATTAACCATATATAGTTCGTCTAAATTGTGTGTGCTACATTGTGTCTGCCTGAAACGTGTGTGGGTCCAGCTGCGGGATATATCCAGCTGTGAGTCTGCAGCTGGATATATCTCGGATTTATATGTAGTTTTGCTAATTATTATGTGGAGTGATTAACTTGAACTACATCCCTTTGCTCTTCCCAATAAACTTCTCTTTTCATCACAATTATTATTTGTAATCTTTTGTGTAGGCTATTGAATAGCATGAGTGCTGATAAAACAACACATAAGACGTGTCAATTTTCTAAACATGACATTTATACATCACATATGAAAGCGGAATAAGCCATATTTCTATTTGTGTAAGTTTTAACATGATTGTTGTGATAGAACAATATTTTTTACAACTATTAGAAAATCTAGAATCTGAGGGTTCAAAAATATTTCATATTGAGAAACTGGCATTTTATTTGCCTAAATTAAGTTTTTAGCAATGCATGATACTAATCAAGCAGAAAAGTTTTGATAACTCTACAGTGGGAAATTGTAAAAGCAAATAATCTTTACTAATGATTGTTGACATGAAATAAAAACGAATACTTTTGACCCATTCAATAGGTAAAAAATACATCCATGCAATATTAGACATTTTTCTATATTACATTTTTGCATTTTGATGACATACATGACACCATGGCATGTTACAAATAAAGTATTTACTTATTTTAATTTTAAAAGACTTCTTTTATAATTTAATAGTTGTTGGTCTTAAGGTTAAACACATTTATTGTTACGATTCTAGATTTTAAAAAAAATAATTAAAAACTGATCTTTAACTAAACAAAAGAGATGATTTTGTGCATCTACTTCCGCCATCTTTGTTCTTGGTCTGACCCAAAGAGAATTGTGGGAAAACCAAATCACATTAATATTAATGAACTCATTACCATAAGTATTTCTACATGTAAAAATTAGATTTCTTAATATCTGCAAGAGTATTTTTACTAGTTAAAATGTAATTGAAGATATCAATAATTATATTTTCACTTGTTGCAAAGGTAAATTCAGATATCAGCTGCCTTTGTTGATATCAATAATGAATTTGTTACTAGTAAAAATGTCAATTCTTGATATCAAGAATTAATTTGATACTAGTTGAAATTTAAATTCAACATGTTACATTTGTTATTTCTGATATCTGAAAATGGATTTCTGATATGAATGTAATTTATGATATCTAAACCGTCTTTCTCACTAGTAACAATCACATTCATGATATCAAAAATTAACATTGTCACTAGTGACAAACCTATTCTTGATATCAAATATAACAGTTTTTACTAGTAACAATTCAGTTGTTGATATCAAGAATAGATGTTTGCACTAGTATCCATATGACAACTGATATCAAAAATAAGGGCTTTTACTAGTAAGAATTGCATTTCTGATATGTAACATTTACATTTTAACTAGTAAGAAATCAATTCTTGATATCAACAATTAAATTTGAATGGCAGCCTATGGTGACATTTAACTAGTGAAAATACAATTACAGATATCCAGAACTATAATTCTTACTAGTTGAAATTCAGTTCCTGATATCAAGAATGAACATTTTAACTAGTGAAACTGAATTGTTGATATCAAGGATTAACATTGTTACTAGTGGAAATGCAATTCCTGATATCAACAATTAGCATTCTGGATATTAACAATTAAGTTGTTGATATCAACAATTCGGATTCTTGATATCAACAATTTAATTCTTGATATCAATAATTCATATCCTGTTAAGCAATAAAAGTAAAAACGGCTTGCCAGAATCGCCGTTTTGTCTTTTATTGCATAACAGGAAATGAATTCTTGATATCAACAATTAAATTGTTGATATCAAGAATCCGAATTGTTGATATCAAGAATTGTATTTCTGCGAATGGTTACATCATTGCTGATATCAATAATTAACATTGTTACTAGTTGAAATGTAATATTGATATCAACAATTACCTTTTTTGATATCAAGAACTGAATTGTTGATATCAAGAATTAACATTTTTGATATCAAGAATTGAATTGTTGATATCAAGAATACATATCCTGAGAATGAATAAAAGTCAAAACGGCTTGCCATATACACAGCTACATTACACTTCAACTAAAGTTTAAAATATGATATCGTAGTATACCCCTTTTCGGCTTAGTCCCTTTATTAATCTGGGGTCGCCAGAGCGGAATGAACTGCCAACTTATCCAGCATATGTTTTACGCAGTGGATGCCCTTCCAGCTGCAACCCATCTCTGGGAAACATCCATACACACTCATTCACACACATACACTACGGACAATTTAGCCTACCCAATTCCCCTATACCACGTCTTTGGACTTGTAGGGGAAAACCGGAGCACCCGGAGGAAACCCACACAACCCAAGGGAGAACATGCAAACTCCACACAGAAATGCAAACTGACCCAGCTGAGGCTCGAACCAGCGACCTTCTTTCTGTGAGGCGATCGTGCTACTCACTACGCCCCTTTTCTAACTGTATAAAGGATTATTTTATGTTCAAGTGGTATTTGTAAGGAATTGGATGCAAGCAGAAAATGATCGTTTTTAAAGCATACAGCGCCATCTGCTGTTAAAAACTAAGCTCAGAATTGATTCAAGAGACTTTTGAAAATCCCAGAATCGATTTATCAAAGGATTTTTCATCACTGGTCTAACCTGAAAATAATAATCTACTCACTTTTAATGCAAATCTAAATATGTAGTTCTGTCTTTCATCTGTGAAACTAAAGGAGAACTTTTGATGAATGTTCACGCTGCTCAATTCCATACTATGAAGTCAATGGTACTCCTTAGAAGCAGTTCATATACTGTATATCATACAGTACATTTTGAGATTTCTGAAATCATTTTATTGAACTATATGGAGATGAAACTGAAATTGCTTGGCAGCCATAGTCACCCTTCACTTCTATGCTAAAGATTGTCATAAATTGCTTTATTGTGTTCAGGTCAAGTATTTTATATTTTTAAATATATAATGCATAAATTAAATGTAATTATATTAGATGGGACATAGTATTCATGTTCACGTTCTATACTGTATGAGGGGTTCATCAAAACAGAGTGATTATGGATTTTATTTGGTCTGTTTGTTGCATGTTTTCAGTCACATTTAAAAATGAGAGATGATGTTGTGCATTATTCATGCATGATGTATTTGTTGTTGTAAGCGTCTGAACAAATGTACACGGTGAAAATATTTCCCCGCAAAACTACAATGAGTCTCTTATCACTCATGCTAGGGAAATGCTGGTTTTTACAGATTGTGTTTTGGAAAGCGCTTCATTGTCTTTCACAATCCGTGGTGATATTTTTGACAGATGCTGAATGCTGATTTGATTTGGACCTTTTTTTTTTCTTGTTTTGCACGCTATCATAATCTTTGGTTTGTGAGAGTGTGGAACTGTATGGATATCAAGGATCTGTGAGCAGCAATGTATGTATCTGTGCAATAATGAATGCTTATGAGCATGCTTTAGTAATTTTTTTTTTTTGTGCATGTTGGCATCGTTCAACCAAAAATTAAGATTCTGTCATTATTTACTATCCTTCCACTTGTTTCAAATTTTTTTCTTCTGATGAATACCAAAGATTGAAGACTTTTGCAAAACAGCAACCATTGCTTTTCCATAGTAATTTATTTTTTATTGGATGTCACTGACTAGTGTTTTTTTGTACTTTTGCCAAAATCTCTTTTTTAAATGTGTTTGCCTGTGATATCAGATAACATTAACAGTATCATATCACGTACTAATGTTACAAAATGTATAGAAATTAAAGGACAGGATGTAAAAATGAAAAACAAAAAGCAAATGCAAATCAAAATAATAATAAGCATTGTTTTAAAGCAGTTTTTCTATACGAACTAAGTAGAATCGAAATGAAATCACAAGCAGTCCTGCTCTTTTATGAAATCTCTTTTATGTATTTTATGTTTTCAGATTTTTGATCTTTATCATAGGTAGCTTTTCCAATGGCAAGCATGTATCAATTTGTGATATCCACATTTTAAAAGATGGAGCTTGTGGTGTAGACCAAAGTAATAAAATGCATTTTTAGCCAAGTACATCAAGACAACGAACAATTGTCTTGCACAAAATTGCACAAAAAAGAAACCCATGAAATTTCGGAACCACTCAAGGGTGAGAAAATAATGAGTAAATTTTAATTTTTGGGTGAACTATGTCTTTAAATGTGGTTGGTGCTTGATTGCACTTGTACAGTTACAGTGAGCATGCGTGTCATGAACACTAATGTTTATTGATCATCACTTTAATTAGTGCTCAGTAAACCCAGGGCCGGATTATCCAATGGGCATTCTGGGCACAGGCCCAGGGGCCCGTGCCTACTTGGGGCCCCTGCAAGGGGGGAAAAAAAAAGGCAATTTTGGAGCGTCTATTTAGGCTAAGTGGAAATAGCGCACCTCGTTGGAATAAGCTATTGACGCGGTTTCCGCCCATCAGCGTATGATATGACAACATAACTAGAGAGCGCATTTTGCAGTAGCGTGAGTGGCGTAGCTCGTAGAGCGCACTGTAACATGTTTTGACGCGATCCATCGTCAAGCCGGTTCGAATCCACCATCTGCTGAACTCGTGCAGTTTTTCTCTCTTCCCATAACAGATTGGAAATACATTCATTTTTAATAGTAAAGAAACTTTAACAAAAAAATTTAATAATGAAAATGTGATATAAAGTCACTAGTGGCTCGTGGGTATTTAATAATGTTTAGCCTAATTCAAATGTGTATAAACAGCATCTAAACAGTTATTTTCCACCAAGTGGCCACGGTAAAAGGTTTAATGGACACTATGGCCGGGTGTACAGTCAATCTATGGCGTAGATGGCTTGTGAAATCGATTAGTTTTATTATTATACATTTTTGAACACAGGGACAAAGTAGGGCCGTCTGTGAGATTTGAAGGAGTTTTATTTTGTAAATACAGATAAAGCAGCCTTGATATTCAGGTTTTCTAGTTACATTTGTGTATTATTCATTTCGTTATGATTTAATTCCTTATCATCAGACCATAATAGACGCCGATCTGTCATGACAAACGCGTTAGCGGCAACAGTATTTGTGTTCAGTTCAGTTTTTAGCTCTCTAACCGTAATACGCAGTGTATGAGCGACCGTAGAAATACCTTGGCGGCTAGAATAGACGGCACGTCTTGATAAAGATGCCTCCCTCTCTGTAAAATCATATTGCTTAGACAACGATATATTTCCTCTTAGCAAATAATCGCTAACGTAACGTTATCACATATAACTATCATTTAAATTGTCAGAAAATGACTCCATGTATAAAAAGCACGCAGATTTGTTCTTTCTCTTTTGTTTAACTAAACCGAATGCTGTCATTGGTCAAGCGCGCGGAAACGTCAGATCAGAAATAACGCGCGCTGAACTGAGCTGTGTAGTAGTAGTGGTAGATCAAAATTAGTGGACAAGTGGATTAGCAAACGCAAGAGAAAGAGGAGAGAAGGCATATTTTTAGAGGCATGTATATATACACACCTTTTTCAAACTGACTGATAACGAGGAGAATGGGAGACGTTATGGTAACGTTATACTGTATGAGCAAACTAGCATTAACCAGGCAGAGGAGGCTAGCGCAGCACAGACTGGATTCATCACAGACCTATCACAGAGCTCGAGAGAGAGAAAGGCCCTGAAGAGGAGATTTACCTATACAGGAGGGGAGAAGAGGTATAGTGTGATTTTGGATACTTTTAGGTTTATAATCAAGTTGACCTCTGCTGTTTGCCTACTCTTCATCATGAGGAGAGTAGAGGAGTAAGAGACAGTAAATCAGTAATAAGTGCGTGTATTATGGAAGACTCGGATTAATAAAAATAAAAAATAAAGCTAACCAAAAAATAAAACTCGCATTATTGAACATTAGATCGCTGTCATCTAAAACTCTTTTTATTAATGATTTGATAACTGATCTAAAGCTAGATGCTCTCTGTCTAACAGAAACCTGGATAAAACCAGATGATTACATGCCCCTAAATGAGTCTTCACCTGAAGGATATCATTATAGACATGAGCCGCGTCCTAAAGGCAAAGGTGGAGGCGTGGGCATAATATACAGTAATATTTTTAGTGCTACTCAGCGATCTGATTTTAAATATAATTCATTTGAAGTAATAGTGATGTATATTTCAGTGAACAATTTAAACAATACATTTCAATCTAAATTTGTACTGGCAACTGTTTATCGGCCTCCAGGGCACCATACCGACTTTACAAAAGAATTTGCTGATTTCTTATCTGAAATAGTTCTGGCCACAGACAAAGTTATAATTGTTGGTGATTTTAATATTCATATAGATAATGAAAAAGATGCTTTAACGCTGGCCTTCTTAGACATACTAGCCTCTGTTGGAGTGAAACAGCATGTCTCAGGGCCTACCCATCGACATAATCACACTTTAGACCTAATATTATCACATGGTATTGATATTGATAATGTTGAAGTTGTGCAGCAGAGTGATGACATTTCAGATCACTATTTAATCTCCTGTTTATTGTGCATCGATAGCTCTACAAAATCATCTTCTATTCACAAATATGGCAGGACGATCACCGCTAGCACTAAGGATGATTTTGTTAGTAACCTACCTGATCTGTCTAATTTTTATAACATTCCAGGCAGTCTAGAAGAGCTTGACACTGTAACTGAAACCATTGATTCCGTCCTTTCTAATACGTTAGATATAGTTGCTCCGTTACACTTCAAAAAGATTAGGGAAAAAAATCCGACGCCATGGCACAATGAGCACACACGTGTCTTAAAGACAGCAGCCCGGAAAATGGAGCGTAGATGGAAGAAATCAAAACTAGAAGTTTTTCGTCTGGCCTGGAAAGAAAGTTCGCTTAACTTTAGAAAAGCTTTAACGTCAGCCAGATCTGCTTATTTTTCAACTTTAATAGAAGAAAATAAACATAACCCTAGGGTCCTGTTTACCACGGTAGCTAATCTAACTAAAAATAAAGCATCAACATGCATTTCTCAGCATAGCAGTAATGACTTTATGAACTTTTTCACACGCAAGATTAATGATATCAGAGATAAAATAAGCACCAACAGTCTGCCTCCTACAGCCTCGTCCCAATTAGAGCATTGTAGACCGGTAATGGATAAACTTCAAATTTTTTCAACAGTAGGTGAGGAAGAATTATCTAAACTGATAAATTCGTCAAAATCAACAACGTCTATGCTAGATCCCATACCGACCAAATTATTAAAACAATTGTTTTCAGAAGTTTCTGAACCTGTTCTTAACATTTTGAATTCATCCCTACTCCTAGGATACGTTCCTAAAACTTTTAAACTAGCTGTCATTAAGCCTCTTATTAAAAAAACACAGCTTGATCCTAAAGAACTAGCAAATTATAGACCAATTTCAAACTTGCCTTTTCTATCAAAGATTTTAGAAAAAATCGTATCTGCTCAACTATGTTCCTTCCTACAAAGAAACAATATTTATGAAAAATTTCAATCTGGATTTAGAGCATTTCATAGCACAGAAACCGCACTCCTAAGAGTCACAAATGACCTCCTTCTGTCGTCCGACCGTGGTTGCATTTCTCTCTTAGTGCTATTGGACCTCAGTGCTGCATTTGATACAGTTGATCATAATATTCTCCTTGATAGGCTTGAAAATTATGTTGGTATTACAGGAACTGCATTGGCCTGGTTCAGGTCTTATCTATCTGAACGTTATCAATTTGTATCAGTTAATGAAGAGACATCATACAGATCAAAAGTACACTGTGGGGTACCACAAGGCTCAGTTCTTGGTCCCTTACTTTTCACACTATATATGCTACCGCTAGGTGATATCATTAGAAAACATGGAGTTAGCTTCCACTGTTATGCTGATGATACACAACTTTATATCTCCTCTCAACCTGGTAATTTGTTTGAATTTACTAAATTAACAGATTGTATAGCTGATATTAAAAATTGGATGACTAATAACTTCTTATTACTAAATTCAGATAAAACTGAGGTCTTGCTTATTGGTCCCAAAAATCTCACACGCAAAAACTTAGAACACTGTCTAACCCTTGATGGTTTCTTAGTTCAGTCCTCATCTTCAGTCAAAAATTTGGGGGTGATTTTTGATAGCAGCCTGTCATTTGAAGGCCAGATTTCAAGCATCTGTAAAACTGCTTTTTTTCATCTTAAAAATATTGCCAAACTTCGACACATGCTATCAATGTCTGATGCGGAAAAGCTCATTCATGCTTTCATGACGTCTCGATTGGATTACTGTAATGCATTACTAGGCGGCTGCCCTGTTGGCCTGATAAACAAACTTCAGCTAGTTCAAAATGCAGCTGCTAGAGTGCTTTCTAGAACAAAGAAATATGATCATATTACTCCAGTTCTTTCAGCATTGCATTGGCTCCCTATTAAATATCGTATAAATTTTAAAATCTTACTGACTACCTACAAAGCCCTGAACGGCTTGGCTCCCCAGTATTTGCAGGAGCTCCTGATTTATTATAGCCCATCACGTCCGCTACGCTCAATTAATTCTGGACAATTAATTATTCCCAAAATATCAAAATCAACTGTAGGTGGTAGATCTTTCTCTTATCTGGCACCTAAACTCTGGAACAGCCTTCCTAGCACAGTTCGGGAAGCAGACACACTCTGTCAGTTTAAAACTAGATTAAAGACACATCTCTTTACATTAGCATACACATAAAACACAAATGCTTTGGAATCCAAATCCTCTAAAGGATTGTTAGTCTGCATTATTTAGGGCAACCGGAGCCGGGAACACTTCCCAAAACGCATTATAATTTGAATGGCATCTGCACTCATGTTAGTCTGTTTTTTATTATTCCCGAGGTTTCCATAATCCTGGACCATGCCGTATCCTGAGCAGCTGCTGTGGTGGT
>CAIGQQ010025241.1:0-19385 GCA_903798035.1 Danio albolineatus
TATATATATATATATATGTATTATTAATAATGTATTATTAATAATGTATTATGAAATGTATAAATTTATAAATTTTATTTTGATAGGGCAAAAAAAATATATTTCATCTGGGCCATTTGAAAAATTTCTTAGCCTTTAGTCCTTTATGAGTCAAAAATTTCATTCATAATGGTCTTAAAAATGTCTTAAGCCACCTTTCCACTGCACACAACAAGCGACAGACTGGAAGTCAGTTATTTCCAGTGGAAAGTAGTCCAGGAGCTGTTCCGATCATCTCCGTTGTTTTGAAATCCTGCGACTAGACCGCATGCGACCAGCCGACCGGAAGTGATGTACAAGTGATGTACAGGCAGGTCCATGCGAACGAGATGAGAAATAGATATTTCATTGTTTTTTTGTTTGTTTTTTTAATCAGAAAAAGTCTATATTAAAAAACATTTCTATTTATAAATAGTAATAAAAAGTAATAAAAATATGTTTTTTTATGTTGTCTCCACATCCTTTTCAAAATATTTAGCGGTATATGAGTTTCAGTATTCATTTATTCATTCATTCATTCAACCATGGTGAACACACAGAGATTAAAGGCTCTTGCACTCCTTTATTTCGGACACTCATAGAATCAGCGTCTCCCCCCATGGTGCGCGACAGCACTGAAAATACTGTGCGACTGCCACAAGGGGGGGCATATTCCGACAGTCATGTCCAAATGTCGTGTGCAGTGGAAAGGCGAATATAAATGTATTTTTTAACTCTGTGAAACCTGCTGAAACCCAGGCCAGAGACTAACTCATTCTTCTTTGTTAAAGGCAAGCCCTTCGACCCCCAACATGCAATCCAAAACGCAGTTTCCAACATCATCTGCTCCATTGTGTTTGGGGACCGATTTGAGTATGATAACAAACGCTTCGAATACCTCCTGGAGATCGTAAAAGAAAACATCAATCAGGCAGGCTCTCTTGTTGGACAGGTATGATTAACTGCTAATTATGTTATCTTTGTTCTCTCCTTGTATCCAAGAGGTGGTCATAATTCACTTTTTGTATTATACTTAATAATACTTAATAATAATTAATCAAATTTAGCATCTAGTTCACCAGTGGTCACCTATGCATCATTAAAAATTACTTTCTTGAAAGCTTCCTGGCATTATAGTTGGATCACTAGTGCTAGCTGGCATTGTAGTTGCCAGCTATATACATATATCACATACGGACTCTGAGCATGTCAGTAACGCCGCCATATTTGTACAGTGATCCCAGAACAAAAGCCATTCGACCGCACTAGTCAAGACTAACGTCAGTTTAAAGATGCTGGACTTTAGCAACGCGTATTCAATTTTTCAATTCATCTTTTTTTGCTTCACATGCATTATAAAAATTTAAACAGTGTCAGTCCAGTTTTCAGTGTTGGAGTTCAGTTTAGTTCAGTTCAGCGTGGTTTAATATTCACTGCTGAGAGTCCAAACACTGAAGAGTAATCCATCGATGTGCAGCTCTACAAGTCCCGAACCATGCAAGCCAGTGGCGACATGGGTGTAGTAACACGTAAATGAAAGGTGTAGTATGGGTGTAAATGAAATATGACAACAAGACGCTGAGGTGCCAGAAACTTGTATTGTCGGCTAAGTGAACGAGTCCCAAACGAATCGCTCCCTTCGTTAGAATTAGAAGTGAAAGCAGGAGAGGAGGTGTGTTTCAGGACTCAGATTAGATCTAATTTAACAGTGAGGGAGGTAATACATTCCCATGCACACAAACACATGCTCTTTGTTGACTATGTCTGTGCAGTCACTCATCCATCGATGTAGAAAAGTGATGTAAAATTATCATTTGCGTAATAAAAAAATTTAAAATTCCATAACGATGACAAGGTTTGTTTGAGCTCGGGTCGGCCATGGCTTGTTATTATATGTTTATATTATTTCGGTGTATTGTCTCTCGGCTGTGTATTAAAAATGGCGGGTCCTTTGTTTTCATTCTGGCTTGTTGCGCGAGCGAATGACGTATCTCTGTAAACCAATAGCGTTCAGCTGCGCGTCTAGCTCCGCCTTTTGGTACCCTTTGCGAAGGGTGACCAAAAAGTGGTATGGTACGGTTCAGTTCGGTATGCTTTTAGACAGTGGAAACGGCCTTAAAAGCGTACTGTACCAGCTCTGGATGGCCAGTCCTCCACTGCATCTTGGTCCCACATTTATTTCAAAGGAGCGCTACCCTGTACTAAAATGGTGGCTCTGTTGACACATTCCTGCCAATAGACAACAATAGCGTAGGTGACATCTGTAAGTATGATACTGCCTAAAGCAAGGGTGTTTCAAATCGTAGGTGTTTGCTAGTTTAGGCTTTATTCTACTTCTATGTCAAGTGTCCGCTGTAACCCACAGTGCATGCCTTGTGCGTAGTCATGCATTTACACTTCTGCATGCTGTTTGTGTTGCTCTGCAATAACAGTTCCGTAACTCAAGCTGGCAATCGGCTTTTATGTTCCTTTGTGTCGAGTTTCTTCACAGCTGTTTTGTTTACACTGGAATACCTGTGATGCTACCTTACTATACTAGTAGCTCAAACTTGGTCGTTCAGAGGTTGGAACCAGTGGACCTGTAACAGTTTTAATCGTAAAATATACACAAATCACAAGTGTCCATATGGAGCTCCTCCACAGGACTCCACACTTTCTTAACATTCACTCCAAAGGGCTCTCCTCTCCTTCAGCTCTTTGCCCTGGCCACAATTGTCAACGCTACCAAGCTGACCAATCACAGAGCTTGCACTTCACACCATCACATGTAGTTACATTTTTGGAGAGGTTTACGTCAGCCTAAGCGAAGGGCATGTGACTGCAAAGGCTGCGCCAGACTATCCACGTGCACTGAACGCAGAAGTATAAATCAGCCTTTAGAACCATCAAATCTGAGGCAAAACAGGAACTACATGACCACAGTATGTGTCTAAGGCATGTGTTTAAGGCTTAAACTCGATTCCTGGAGGGCTGCAGCTGTGCATTTTGCTCCAACCCAATCAAGCACAGCTGATTCGGCTAAGGTGTTCAAGACTACTAGAGACCATAAAGCAGGTGTGAGTTGAAGGTGGTTGGAGCTAAAATCTGCAGAGTTGCAGCCCTCCAGGAATTGAATTTGAGACCACTGGTTTAAGGTGTAGGTTTTTCCACTCCCGATCATGGAATCCATCTCCGGTACACCAGGAGCAGGACATGACAATTCTTGAGATTGAGACACTTGAGTTGACATTACCCGTGTTTTTCTTTTCCAGATCTTTAACTTGATTCCCATCCTCAAGCATTTCCCAGGGCCACATCAGAAACTTTATCAGAACGCAGAAGAGTTGAAGGCATTCATCAGAGAATCAGCCAAAGCACACAAAGAAACTCTGGATACAGACAGTCTACGAGACTTTATTGATGCCTATCTGCTGGAGATGGAGAAAGTGAGAGCAACATTATCAACCACTCTTGAACATGTATAATATGTTATCTGATGGCAGTTACTGCTTGTGAAGATGTGATTCTATTAAGTAAAACAAGCTTCAAAAAGGAACATCTTTGGTAACTTGCTAACTTTTGCCTGATCCCATTTTTAACTCTTATGGTAATTGTATCCTACAAGGTGAAATCATTGTAAATGTCTAGTGACGCTAATAGGCATAGGTAAATGTTTCTGTTTTTCCTGGAACAGCAAAAGTCCAGTCAGGACTCCTCGTTTCACGAGGATAACATGGTTATGTCAGTGGCTGATTTGTTCTTGGCTGGAACTGACACTACAGCGACCACCATCAGATGGGGACTCATCTACTTGACTCAATACCCAGATGTACAAGGTAATTAATATTGACAGCGTTTCTGTGGCTCAAAATGTGGTAAATGGTGGTAATAGTAACAAGATATTTGCAGTGTTGATTCTAATGCATGTGCAGTTGAATCTTGCCAAGTTCATGAATGTACTAAAGATGATAATATAAAATGCTCCACTCTGTTGCATGCATTTCATGGGTTAGTTTACCTAAATTAGAACTATCTTGTATTAAAGTTTTTTGAATAAACAGACCACATTTGGAAAGGTACACGCCTCTCTGTATAAGCTCCCACAGTTATAACTGCATGCCAGAGCACAAACCAACCAATGAAGTCAAAGTTGTCTGTTGACCTCTGAGATAGGACTGAATGTATCAATACAGATTTTAGAAAAGGTAAAGAAGCATTTAAGCAGTGTTAAAGTCCCAGTGAGCAGTGTTATCCATCATCTGTAAAGCTAAGAAGTTTGGAACCTCTAGGACTCTTTGGGTGCTTTCACACTTGGTTCAATTGTCAGGACTGAACCCAAGTTCTATTGTTCCCCCCCCCCCGTGCCACCTTCTCGGTTGGTTTGTTCACACTGTCTTTTTTCCTTCTGAACCCCGGTATGCTTGCGTTATCAAGCTGCTGTTTTGTGTACACATGTTGCTAGGTGTCGGCCAAGAAAGCAAAGCGCCAAAATAGAGATGTAGAGAGTCACGTGCATCTATCTGCCGCAAAAAATATTAAAAACTATCAAAAAAAAATCACACTGAGGTGACAAGCAGAAATTATCACTGTTTGTACTGGGTCAGTCCCGCTTGTCGTCAAGGTAGGTGATACACAGACACACACATGACAACTATGTTATGAAAACTAAAGTTTGTTGTACAGTTGGTGGTTTACTTCCAGTATTTGGTACGATTGCATTCATACTACAAGTGAACTGTACCAGAGTTCACATGAATCGTACCCTAGACCACCTCTTTCAGGCGGACTCTGGTGCGGTTCATGGGTGCGCACCGGAGTTTAGAAGACACATTCACACTAGCCAAACGAACCCGGGTGCAGACCAAAAGTGCTAGTGTAAAAGCACCCTTATATGCCCATTTTCCACCAGCATGAACCAGGCAATATTTCATTGTTACTTCTACTGCAAGTTCAGTACTAGTTCAGCTAAAGATCCACCATAGAGCCAAGTCTGTCATCACTGAATGTGCTTAATCTTTCCCAGAAACCCAAATGCAGAAGTGACAACCAAGAAGGTGGCAGGGGGGGACAATAGAACTTGCGTTCAGTCTGTCATCACTGAATGTGCTTCATCTTTCCCAGAAACCCAAGTGCAGAAGTGACAGATACAAACATGGCATGACATTGTGTTGCTATAAATGTTATTGGCTTTGCTATTTTAAAAATGGCACTCAAAACAATAGGCTATATGCACGGCGACGCGTGACGCATTTCCAGTGAAATGTAAGGCCGCCGTTCAACTTCCGCCGATCATACTGTACTGTGCTACAACAGGAGCGCGACTGATTAAAACAACTAACTTTTTGAAGAATCGTCTTAATGTTTTATGCCATTATAGCCCACTTATATATGCTTATGTCAGCTACATAAATATGACATCTAAATGTATGAAAGTGTCATTTCAAAGACGTGAGAACAGTACTTTTAGCTACCACTGCCGAGTTCAGCAGAGTACAGCGTCAGAAATTGAACTCTTACCTCCGTTTCCAAAAGACCAAGTCGTGCAGAAGAGATGGGTTGTTAATATTCCACGTGAGAATTTTACAGTAACAGAAAAAACAATAATGTAGCTGACATTTCCAGTCTAGTAACCTGATCACGGCATGTAAAGAAAGGAGGTTTTATGGCAAATAATAGTTTATTTTCATTGCCTTTAAAGTGGAAAAAAAACCTGAACATTAATATACATAAACATTTCTTAAGCTACTTTCAAATTGCAATTTATTATTCAGAATAAAGACGTTTATTTTATTCACTGTACATATTTACTATTATTCACTGTATATAATTAGAAATCAAGTGGTCAAAAAATGTAACATTTTGAAAAAATATTTTATTCAGATGAACAGAAACAATAACATTGAATCAGTTGTTTTCTCAGCACGGTGCCTCTTCTGTTAATTGTGCATAGAGGTATTTGGGCAGATACGCATTTAAAAATAAATAAATAAATCACCCCTCTGTTTCATTGAACTTAACAAGTAATCGATCCATTCCAAACCATTGTTCATGGTTTATGCAACTTCTGTTCCATTTGGGTGCAGGAGGGACACCAGACATTACACATTTCAGAGTAATGGGCTGCCTGGAAAAGGAAAGCAACCAAATGTTTGCATATCCCACTTTCAGCCACACAAGAACAGGAGCTAATAACTAGCAGATGATGGCATGGATTTTCTGATGGCTGTCCGCTCCAGGATGGAGTAACACGTATAATCATCTAGCTCTGAATCACATAATGTTACCTAGAAAACAGAAACAAGAATATTAATGGGTTTTAAAGAGAGTCATTAAAGGCAGTTCACCCAAAACTAAAAATTCTATTTACTCATCCTTCACTTGTTCCAAACCTGTTTGAGTTTCTTTCTGCTGTTTAACACAAAAGAAGATATTTTGAAGAAAGCTGGAAACTCACTGATATTCATAGTAGTTCTTTTTCCTACTATGGAAGTCGATGGTTACAGGTTTTCAGCTTTCTTCAAAATATCTTCTTTTGTGTTCAACATGAGACGGACACTCATAAAGGTTTAAACCACTTGAGGGATAGTAAATATTAATATTGTATGATGAACTATCCCTTTAAGCATATCAGCAACACATTTAGAACCTTAATCATCTTTATTTGAAACGGGTAAAGACCTGAACAGTTTGGGGTAGAACAAAAGCAGTTTGAAGAGTAGCCAGCTAAGTGAAATGCATTCTGCATTTGCACCGATATCAGTGGGTTAAACTGCACTGTAAATCACTAAAATAAAACATTTTAAAAGTAACTCACATTAGTCACAATTTAAAATAAGGTTTCATTAGTTAATGTTCGTTAATGTATTTGCTCACATGAACTAACAATAAACAATACTTGTACAGCACTTAATCATAGTTAAACTAATTTACTAATGAATTAAAAGCCAAAGTCACGCTTGTTAACATTAGCTAATACATGGTGAGTTAACAAGCACAATGAATAAGCATTTGTTCATTAACATAAAAAAAACGAATAAATATTGCAATAGACATATTGTTGATGTTAAATTACCTAATAACACCTGTTTTGGGTCACCCTCTCTTTTAATTAGTGTTATAGACTAAATAGAAAGCATGTCATCTACACTGTTACACTGCATCTGTACTGCCCACTGTTTCAGCAAGAATTCTCAGCAATAACACAGTGCTATTTATCAATAATCATGCTTACAGGCTAAGATAACGTCTGTGTTTCTGTGATTACCCGAACTGAACAGTGGTGGTCACTTTAGAACAGAAAATATATGCACTGGACAGAACTTCACATTTATGCTATCCTGCTCTCAGCTGGTGAAGAGACTCCGATTTCTTCATAGATCGGTAGTAATGAGCTCTCACTGAGATCTCATTCTTGCCCTGTTTTACCTGACACGTTGAGACAGAATTACGTACACAAGATATTTTTACTAACGTGATTAAGCTGCAGATGGACGCATCCTACGAATAGTATTACGTTAGCTTATATGCTAGCTGAACTTACCTTCATAATTGCACAGGTACGAAGATGCATAAAACTTGAAACCTTTCTTAAGTTTGCTCAGCGGTGTTGTAGTGCACATCCGGACAATCATTTGCACATTGTTGACCGTAATTCCCGTAAACAGCGAGTATATTTTGACGACTCTGCCGCAATACTGTTTACCTCCGCTTTAAATCACCCGGACCAGAAGTTGGATGGCGGCCTTAGACAAATGCGGAAGTAATGCGTGCATAGAGCCTATTGTTTTAGCATAGTTGGTCACGGGAGCCCCATCCTGAGCTTCTTACTTAAGAACCTGAACAGTTCTTACATATAGCCCCTCAACAAACTGAGCAATTGGCGGAAAAGAGCCTTAGTCAGGGAGGTGACCAAGAACCAGGTGGTCACTATGAATGAGCTCCAACATTTCTCTGGGGAGAGAGGAGAACCTTCCAGAAGTACAACAATCAGGCCTGTTTGACAGAGCAGCCAGACAGAAGCCACTCTTCAATAAAGGACATATGACAGCCCAGTTGGAGTTTAACAAAAGGTACCTGTAGGACCCTCAGACCACAAGAAACAAATTCTCTAGTCTGATGAAGCCAAGTTTGAAGGCTTTGTCTCGAGAAAACAAAGCACCACTCATCCCCTGGGCAATACCATCCCTGCAGTGAAGCATGGTGGTGTGTCATGCTGGGAGGATGTTTTTCAGTTGCAGGAACTGGGAGAGCAGTCAAGATTGAAGATGACATGAATGCAGCAGACATTCTTGATCAAAACCTGTTCCAGAGCACATTGGACTTAAGACTGACTACTGAAGCCAGAATACAAAAGAGTGGCTTTGTGAACATCCTTGAGTGACCTCAGATTTGGAAAATGATTGTTTTCTATTTTTGATCTTCATTGTACTCCAAAACTGTAACGTGCACCTTTGCATTTCTAGTGGGCAAATGGAATTGCTGAATTAGGATAATAGTATAGTCTATGTATGCAACGACGTTGATGAAAACGGTTGTACAAAATTTTAAAAAGGGTTTAAAGCCACCACAGTGACAGTAAACTCAATATTAAAGCTTTCGTTCAGTGAAACTCAGCTTTGGTTTTGTTCCAGAGCGATGTCACGAGGAGATTGTTCGTGTTCTGGGTTACGACCGCTTGCCATGCATGGATGACCGTGACAGACTACCGTACACACTCGCCACTGTTTATGAGCTCCAGCGCTGTGGAAATATCGTACCATCATCTGTACCACATGAAACAACTCAACCAATAAAACTAAGAGGTTATGACATTCCCCAGGTGCTGAATGATCATATATGTTATGTTGGTTTGCAGTGTTGTGCAAGTTACCTCAAAGCTGTAATACATTACAGATTACTTGTTACTGTTGTTTAAATGTAATCCCTTACCTTACAATATTACTGTCTCAAAATTGTAATATGTTACATGACTACATATTACTTTTTTAGTTACTTTCACAAAATAGCTACAGAATTAGAACTTAACATTGTAAAATCACCAAATGTACTGCAGAGCATTTTACATCCAGTACAAAGCGATATGATGTAGCAGAATGACTGACGTATCCAGGCTACTAACAATATAGTTATAGTTGAATGTGAAGGCTCAAGACAATGCAAGAAAGGATGACAGTCAGAATCACAAATGATCTAAGTCTGTTAAAAGTATAGTAGAGGTAAAGTGATCATCTGGCAATATCTCTGAATAGCTTGACTATATTCATATTAGACACTACAGGCCTATATGTAAACTCCAATGCCATGACAAGATGCAGGTTTTATTTCTTATTGTTGCCATTATTTTATTCACTTTAAATTTAAGTGGCTCACAACACAAAACTGTCATGCACAGAGTGAGCGTGATGAACATACATTAGCTTTCTCAATATAATGCCTGTGCACCGATTTCCAATGTTTGTGGACTAAACTGCTTGTGAGCTCTCAAATATACACTGCTCGTGCGCAAATTTCCTCACGCTCTCTCAAACATGCACTGCTCACGCACACATTGTCTTGCGTGCTCTCAGTACACTGCTCGCTCAGTGAGATTATATACAGACTCACAATGTGTGTCTTGTGTTGCTTCTTGCTTTCGTGCTTTTTGATGATTTATATTGGTCCACTATTCATTAACAATAACCAAAATACTAAAATACTCCTATTGTGCAATAAACGTGCAATACTTTCTCCTTACACACTTGTACACAGCACCTTATAACAATATACAAGGCAATACTTCTCCTTACGCATTTGTACACAGCACCTTATAACAATATACATTGCAATAGTTCTTACGCATTTGTACACAGCACCTTATAACCTGTATATTTATAACAAATCTGTACATACATTTCAACATCCAGATCTTGTAGGTCTGACTGCATCTCTGTTTAATGTCTATCATCTTCTTTTTTATATTTATTCTGTGTTGTCACTTGTCTCTTTATGTACACTGGAAGCTTCTGTAGCCAAAGCAGTTCCTTGTGTGTGAAGCACACTTGGCAATAAAACTGATTCTGATTCTGAAAATAGACTTACATATAAATGTTTTATCTAATAAACCAAAACATTTTTGGCTGTGTGTTATATGATGAGATATGTCCAACACAGAGAATAGATGTTGAGTGTAAAGAATACATTTTATTTAAAAAAACATTTATTAAACAGCCAAAAGGTGCACCATACTAATCAAATAAAAAAACATTTAAACAAAAATATAACTAACGCAAGCAGAAATGTTACTAATAAAGTACTTCAATGAATATGTTGCTATGGTAACACAACAAGTGTAATATAAACAAATTACCGTGCTGTATTGTTTTTTACGATATAGGGTATATTATTCTACAATTCACCACACTTTACTGTAGTAAAACTCCACTTTGTATTTCATTTTATCAGTTCACTATTTTTAATACTACAGATGGCTGAAGCATTTATAAACAAGTTGAAAATTATAGCCTAAAACATAGGCAGTATACCTAACACTCAAAAACACTAGAATTTATTTCAGAATTTACCTCAACCTGTAGGTAAATAGTGTAGAAATATCTCTGGATATGTAGTATAAGATAATATAATCTCTGGAGAGCAAAAGCAGGAGAGCTAAAAGAGGAGGAAACACAAGGCACAAATTGTGAGTCTGCATCATCTGATCTGACGGAGCAGCCAGTGTTTTGGGGGCACGTGAGGAGTTTTGTCCACGAACAGAGTAAACGAAACCGGCGCGTTCGCTCGCTCGTATTACATGGGTACGTTTGTCAGTAAAAATAACACCATATGCACTTACGTCCATCTCGCAAATGTACTGTCTTCTGCCATTTTCATCAATTTTCCGCTTTTCCGCTGTGTATTAGGGCTTAACATTACTGCGCACCGGGCTGAGCCAATCGCCTCGGATCTCGAGCTCACAGGCTGAAATCACTCCGCGTTCAAAGTAAACAGTTCCAATAGCCAGAGGGAGATGAATGATAATAACACACGCCGCGCATATATTCACTGACCACGAACAGGAAATAGAACTTCGCTATTTTTATTTGTTAATTTCTTGCGGTCGAAAAGTTTGTTGTAACGCACGCGTTACTGAACATGTACCGAGTAAAATATTACTGAAAATTCATTAGTAATGCCTTACACTACTGCGTTACAGGAAAATGTAATACATTACTGTAATACATTACTTTTATAACGCGTTACTCCCAACACTGTTGGTTTGTAAGCGGAATCGTTAAATGAAACTAACAAACATTTTCTTTCTAGGGAACTCAGATACTGATTAACCTGACAGATATTTTGACTAACAAGGAGCACTGGAAGTATCCAGACACTTTTAACCCTGAGAACTTCTTAGATGATAATGGAAATTTCTTCAAACCAGAGGCTTTTCTTCCTTTCTCCTTGGGTGAGTCGCATGAAAAAAAATTTACACCAGTAAACTAAGCAGGAATTGACTCTGATTGACTTTTATCTTGTGCTCCAGGTCCGAGGGTCTGTCTTGGTGAGACTCTAGCAAGGACTGAGCTCTTCCTCTTCCTCACTTCTCTCCTTCAGCGGATTCGTTTCTCCTGGCCGACTGGTGAGAAGTGGCCGGATATGGATGGGATTGTCAGCGTGGTTCGCTCTCCTGAACCATTCAAAATCGTCTGCCATAGCAGAGGTTCAAAATAGTGACCATACCTTTCTGATATTTACAGACATTTCCAAATAGGTTTTGAAAAACTTGTAGTGTTGAGCTTATTACAATAAATCACAATAGTGCTGTAAAATCACTGTAAGACTGTAAAGGTATTTTGACAAGTACTCTCACTGTCAAGCCACTACAGGTGCACACTAGATGTATATCTTTTAGATTCGACTCCTATTCATGTAGATCTGTGACACACTCTGCTTGATTGAAATATGCCAACAAAATACAAACAAGTGGACTAAATGTAAAGTGCTTTTACATTAAATTTAAATTCCTTTTTCAACGTTTAAATTGAGTGGTTGCATATATTAAGTAATGGGTATATTAAGGAAGGTCTTGAGCATTCCTTCTTGCATTATTTCCCATGGAATGCAGTCCAAATGTGTGAACATTATTATAGAATTAAATTTAATTGTGTCAAAGCAGCTTCACATAGAAGTTCTAGTAAATAAACTTTGTCAGTTCTGTCTTCAGAGTTTAAGTTAAGTGGATTTGATTTCACTGCTGTAAGTCCAAACACTGAAGAGCAAACCCATTGATGCGCAGCTCCACGAGTCCCAAACCAAGTAAGCCAGTGGCGGCATTGCAGAGGAACAAACTTTACCAATTGACAAAAGTGAAGGAAAAAAGCTTTAAAGAAACCAGGCACGACCATTTCTCCTCTGGCCAAACGTTTTGTGGAGAGCTGCAGTCTAGGAGAATGCTGGAGAACTGCAGATGTGAGTAGGTCACCGATGGGTGATCAGGCTGACCCAGTGCTGAGGAACAAACCTGTGTGAACTTTAGCCTCAGTTTGCTGCTAACTGACAGAAGTGTGCTCATCTGTGCTAAAGTTCATCTACTACAAGGTTTGATGCTTTGTTTTCATAGATGATCTTCTGCAGATCTTGTTTTTGTTGAATTGCATCTATGTTCATCTGTTTTGAGTTCACATAATATTGGATCAGGCCCCTATTCAGAGCAGGTCGTTTCCATGCCTGCTCATGAGTCATGAGTCAGACTCATGAGTCTGCTCATGTCTGCTAATGAGTCAAAAGCACAAGACTTATTACTTTGAAGTAGTCATGGAAAGTTCAGATCATTTTACTGATTCAGACTTTTGAGTCTCGTTCATTGAGATGAAAAAATAATTTTGCCAAAATGTTGTTAAAATATTAAGAGTTGCTTCCAAACTCCTCTACAACTAGCCCAAACGTTGATCACAGTACAAACAAGTCATAACTAGAATGCTACAAGAAAGAGAAAATAATCATTTATTGTATACCTGGTCTTTTGTCTATGATTAGCTCTTCTGATATGTGTTCAAGTTTGAGTCATTTGTTCTCATGATACAGTCCCATATATGCCTAACCAATGCACACGGTCTGAAACAAAAGGACCCACGATTAGTTCATCTTTTTGAGGACCCATGAGATGAATTAATCAAATCTTTTTCTGGCTCTGACTACATTTGATTAGCTTCTGTCTTTCACATGATGAACAAAAGATTCTAACCGAGGACTCGAGAGATGAATGGATCAAATCTTTTTCCGGCTTGGACTACATTTGATTAGCTTGTCTTTCACATGATGAACAAAAGACTCTAACCAAGGACTCGAGAGATGAATGGATCAAATCTTTTTCAGGCCTTGACCTTACTTGATTGATGACTTCATGTGATGAACAAACAACTTAAACAATAGAAGACTGGAAAAGGAACTAATCTTCTCCAGAAATCTGCACATGCAAGAATGAACAAATCTCTCACTGAAAGTACTCATCGTTCTCAAGTGACACTAAAGATTCATTCAAAAATGACTCATCTCTACAAAGACTGCAAAGACCCTAGTGACAGACAAGTCTCTGCATTGATCACCTCAGCTAGTCTGTTCAGACTGCAGCTCTACCCTTTACGTTTGGGCAGAGGAAAACTAGTTGCCCTGGCAGACCCTGCTGTCTCCCAAGGTTTGGTCTCCATTTGTGTTTATTGGTGAAGTTTTGGTTCCTTGCCACTGTCGCCTATGGCTTGCTTGGGGCTGGAGGAGCTGCTCTTTCATAAAAACTGCCACTGAAGCTACACTGCCAGGTGTCAAAAGACAAATTTATTTGAACAACGCCCGCAGCTAGCTCTCTGCAACTCTCACATGGTCGCACACTGAAGCTAAGCAGGGCTGCGTCCGGTCAGTACCTGGATGGGAGACCATATGGGATAGTTTGGTTGCTGCCGGAACTGGTGTTCGCGAGGCCAACAGGGGGCGCACAACCTGCAGTCTGTGCCCCCACCCCCCGCCCCCATATAAATGTACGAAATTACTATTATTCGACTAACAAGGTCTTTACAGGAAGCACAGAATAACACACGATATAGGGTGCATTGCAAATCATTAAAAACAGTATGTGAGCTGAGTAGAATGCCCAAATTTGTTGTATTTTAAAAAAGCAGTATACAAGAAGTACCTGGGTGACCTACTACTTCTGGCGAGATTCTGAAGTGCGCATCCAAAGGACGCTATGCTATCCCATGATGTCCCTGGAGAGAATTCATGAATAGGAGTGAAGTGATGCGACTTATGTGGGTAAGTCATGTGATAATGACAAATGCATACTCTATAGAACATACTTTACTTCCTGTCATTTAGTTCATCTTTATTTCTATTATTGAATAGAAATAATATTGTGGTTACAAATGACTATGAGCAAAGTGCTTCAAAAGCACCAAAAAAGGATGTGCATTGTGTACTATGACATTCTACCGAATAGGTAAATAAACAAACATTTACTAAAGTCTTTATTCTCCCTTTTTTGTTCTTAGTGCAGAAAACTAGTAGTTACACTCTTATGAATACCTAATCATTCCCTCTGGAAAAGACAGGAAATGAGGAAAAGGGAGTGTTTTCCTTCTCTTGTAAGTGCCTGCAATGTCTAAACCTGATCTTCCAAAGATTACATTGTCCTGCAAAAAGTAGCCGAATGAACTCCAATACTACTTTCTGGCTTTTTTAAGGTGCTTACTCTAAAGCAGGGGTCTCCAATGTCAGTTCTGTAGGGCCGGTGTCACTTCAGAGTTTTGCCTCTACACACTTGCCTTTAGGTTTCAAGTGTACCTAGTAAGACCAGCGTTGGAGCTAAACTCTGCTTAACAGAAAGCAAGGGTCTCAAGACATTCCAGAAAAGGAACCAAACACTGTCAAAACATTCCATGTGACTACAGGGGTTCAAATGTAATCACACAACTCCAAAGAAAACGTGTCTTGCAAAAATTGTTGTGTTCTGCATCAAATAAGGATGCATGTCTACTATAAGCAATGTGGTGCTTGTGTGTTGCCCTGCTAACTGTATTGGCAATAATCAAACTCCCTGTAGTAAACACATTCCCGTTTTTTTGGCCCACAAAAGTGTTCTTGGAGCATTGCAAGGTTACAGCTGAGCCACTGGAGTCACATGGAATGTTTTGACAATGTTTTTGGCTCCTTTTCTGAACTTTGAATGTCTTGAGACCCTTGCTTTCTATTGAGCAGAGTTTAGCTTACTGGCCGTACTTGAAACTTAAAGTCAGGTGTGTTGGTTCCTTTTCTGGCCATCTTGGGATCCTTAAAAGTCCGATTCGCAAGACTCTCATCAAAGTATTATACGTTTCCTCGTCGTTCTTCTGTTAAAGGCAAGCTGTTTGACCACCAGCATGCAACACTGAACCCTTTCCAACATTATCTGCTCCATCGTGTTTTGGGATGGATTCAATCACGATAACATCCATTTCACATACCTTCTCAAAGCAGAAACTCACTCAGGTGTGGTCACTTGTCGGACAGGTCTGAACAAGTGCTAACTGTGTTGTCAGCTTAACGTGTTTCTTAAGTCTAAATTGAGCAAAGTGTGGATCATAAATCACTGTCCGCATTCCTGCAAGCTGTCAACACAACTGAGCCCTTGGTCATTCATGCAACGTCAGCACTCCACCCTTTTGAATTTTGACATTTTGTGTTTTTTATTTTGACCGCATTAATGTTAGATGCCTTCATGAAGAGTCTCCTATTTTATGTGTGCTTGTTTGAACCAATAAAGATTCTGGAATCCACCTACATTTAGCTGAAATCTTTTCTTACATTCTTATATAATGAAGTGATGCGCCTTTGAAATGCTTACAAGACTTTAAAACTA
Source organism: Danio albolineatus (assembly GCA_903798035.1). Taxonomy (NCBI): domain Eukaryota; kingdom Metazoa; phylum Chordata; class Actinopteri; order Cypriniformes; family Danionidae; genus Danio; species Danio albolineatus. The sequence goes on from CAIGQQ010025241.1 coordinate 15,860, forward strand.
GATTAAAGACACATCTCTTTGCATTAGCATACACATAAAACACAAATGCTGTAGGAATCCAAATCCTCTAAAGGATTGTTAGTCTGCAATATTTAGGGCAACTGGAGCCGGGACCACTTCCCAAAAGACATTATAATTTGAATGGCATCTGCACTTATGTTAGTCTGTTTTTTTATTATTCCCGAGGTTTCCATAATCCTGGACCAGGCCGTATCCTGAGCAGCTGCTGTGGTGGTCATGGAGGAGTGAAGAGCATGAGACCGATCCCTGTAAGACCTCAATGACAGACGAGTCCTCGCATTGTTCCTGAAGGGTCAGCCTGTTCACCAGCCGTTGACCCCACCTGCGGTTTCTCCGCAATGGACGTCCAGCGTTCTCCAGCCTCCGGGCCTAGACTGCAGCTCTGCATAAGACATCTGGCCACAGGAAAAATGGTGGTGCCCAACTGAGCCTGGTTTCTCTCAAGGTTTTTTGATTCTTCACTTTCGCCAATTGGTGAAGTGTTTTCCTCGCAGCTCTTGCCACTGGCTTGCATGGTTTGGGACATCGATGGATTACTCTTCAGTGCTTGGACTCTCAGCAGTGAATATTAAACCACACTGAACTGAGCTAAACTGAACTTCAACACTTAAAGCTGCTTTGACACAATCTACATTGTAAAAACGCTATACAAATAACGATGAATTGAATTGAACTTGCTCTTTTCAACTACAGTGAATTGTAAAATGACTGAAACCCTCAGATTGTCCAGCTGAAGGTCAAAGGGAAAATATGTGATTTCTAAAATCTTCACACAGAGACTAGTCATCCATGAAAAACAATGCATGGTCTATCAGTTCAACACCAACACATTTGAGAATTTGGACTGGAAGCCCTGCACTGATCAAACCGTCATATTAAACGTAACCTAATCTTGACTAACACTTGTTGAAGAGCTTGTTTTGTGGACAGTGAACTGTAGTGATAAAAGCTTTAATTCAACCATTCATCAAACTGGAGAAAGACTGAACTCAAAGTGTGTTCAGAAGCTTGAGGTGAAGTCTCATGTTCGGGTGGTGTTTCCTGCAGCAGGAGCTGGGCCTCTTTTTCAGCTACATGGGAAATGTTGTGAATACAAATGTTGCGAAGCTCCTTCATTAATATGCAGCTCCTTCTCTAATTATCAAGCAGGACCGTGAATTCTCAAGGAAAGTCTGTTCACTGGGCAGCTATTTTTTAATGCCTTTGGGCAGTTCATTCAACACCAAAATCCTATCCAAAATGAAGGGGGGATCCTGAAATCTCAAACTGCTTACAATATTTAGGTGTAAGTTACATATTTCAGGTCAGCACTGAAATTCCGAAGTGGACTGTCCCATTAATTCAGTTCAATTCATCTTTATTTGTATAGCGCTTTTACAATGTAGATTGTGCCAAAGCAGCTTCACATAGAAGGTTATAGTAAACAAACAGTGTCAGTCCAGTTTTTTAGTGTTGGAGTTCAGTTCAGTTTAGTGTGGTTTGGACTCTCAGTAGTGAATATTAAACACTGAAGAGTAATCCATCGATGCGCAGCTCTACAAGTCCCGAACCATGCGAGCCAGTGGCGACAGCGGCGAGAAAAAAACTTCACCAATCGGCGAAAGTGAAGAATTAAAAAAACCTCGAGAGAAACCAGGCTCAGTTTCTCTTATGGCCAAACATCTTGTGCAGAGCTACAGTCTAGGTGCCGGAGGCTGGAGAACTCGAGGCTAGTCACAGTAATCAGTCTCATGCTTGCTTCTCCGCCATGCACCAAGCAGCTGCTCAGGATACAGCGTGGTCCAGGATTATGGAACCTTGGGATCGTCTCATCACGGGTCTTGGATCACGTTTGTGGTGCTGCATAGTCTCTGGGGGCCTCGGGACAAGGAAATGGAGAACAAAGAGATTACTTTTGTTATTTAGGCTTTAAATATATGTAAAACGACCACAGCCGACCAGTAGACTTCCTCCATGCTCTCCCCGAACTCTTCACAGGCAGCATTCTTGACCTGTCAGTACCCATCAGCTTCTTCGGGAATCCTACAAGCCAACCAATCCTGGTAGGACTCCTCCTTTAGCTTGACAGCATCCCTTATTTCTGATGTCCACCACCGGGTTCATGTATTGCTGCCTCGACAGGCACCACAAGCCTTGCTTTCACAGCTCCTCGCGGCTGTGTCTGCAATGGAGTCGGAGAACAGGAACCACTCTGTCTCAATATCTCCAACCTCCCTCGGGATCTGGTCAAAGCTCTTCCAGAGGTGAGAGTTGAAACCCCCCCTAACATGTTCAATTCACCTTTATTTGTGTAGCGCTTTTACAATGTAGATTGTGCCAAAGCAACTTCACGTTGAAGGTTACAGTAAATTGAAACAGTGTCAGTCCAGTTTTTAGTGTTGGAGTTCAGTTCAGTATGGTTAAATATTCACTACTGAGATTCCAATCACTCAAGAGCAAATCCATCGCTGCGCAGCTCTACAAGTCCCGAATCATGCAAGCCAGTGGCGAGAAAGAAAAAAAAACCTCAAGGCTCATCTGTCCTTGGAGGGTCACAGGAATCAGTCTAATGCTTGCTACTCTGCCATGCACCAAACAGCTGCTCAGAATACAGCCTGGTCCAAGATTATGGAACCTTGGGATTGTCTCGTCGCCGGTCTTGGATCACATCCGTGGTGCTGCATAGTCTCTGGGGGCCTCGGCATGAGTATCCCCAGGTGGAAATAGAGAATAAAAAGAGAATGTGGTTCAGCCAGATGTTTTCAGAAGGGGTGGGCGGATCGATCCTAATATCGATAGTATCGATACCAACGTTAGTATTGATATCGTTTCAATACTAGCCTTCCAAGATCGATTTATTTAAATTTAGTCTAGTTTACACTAAAGTACCTGTACATTTCTCCTGTTTCCTAAGAGCGGACATGTCTCTGAATTCCCCCGCTCCTTTTATATCTCGTATGCACCGTTGCTCTTCCCTCTCTGCTGTTATTAGTTGTCCTTTAATCACGTGACTCAGTCAGCAGTGCCAAAGCGTGAGCACTTTTGGCTGTTCCGAGATGACAGAAAGGAAGAGGAGCGCTATTTGGACTTATTTCACTGCAGTCAACGAAAATATTGCAAACTGCGTTGTTTGTAGAAAGTCTGTTAGATACTGTTGCAACACCACAAATTTGCACAAACGCATAAAACACCACGAAAAAGAGAACACCGAGCTGAAAAAAAGGAGAGAAGAGGAGGAAATCCCCTAGCAGTGCCAGCCCTGAGCCAGAGATCTCTGGCCGAATCGTTTCAGAGGCAATGAGTATCCAGGTTGCCAGCTACAGTGGTGAAAATAATATTTGAGTTGTATAGGACATTCAGTATTAGATAATGCTAATTTGAAAAAAAAAAAAAAAAAAAAAACGAATACTTAATCATAGCTGAACTTGATACTTTCATCATCAATCTCATTAAACATAGCCTACACTCTAAAAAAAAAGGTGCTAAATAGCACCAAATCTGAGTTCTTAGGTCGTAACGAGGGGGG
>CAIGQQ010025250.1:4600-17676 GCA_903798035.1 Danio albolineatus
GAAAAATATAATAATTCACTGAATACTATGTAAAACCTGGTCTGCAGCTATCTCTGTCGGAAAAAAATCACCTCTTATAGCATATCTGTTATTTTTTTTTCATAATTCCTATTTTTCACGTAGTGCAGTCGGGGGCTAGTAACTAGTTGCTATTAGTCGGGGGCTACTGACTAGTAAGTTAGTTGACTGAAATGTGGTGACAGTGTTAGATTTGTAGCATGATGATCACACATAAAATCAGCACAGTTCACAGTTAAAACCATTTCCTACCTTTTCTTGTAACCCAATAAAATCCACAGCATTAAGTGATGACAGAGTCTTTTTTTAAGCCACAAGAAGATTGATCATTATTCCAACCTGCTGGCGTTTACATCTGTCCAGTCGTTCTTTAGGCTAGGCTGGGTTATTTTTTGTTATTTAAATATATTTTTTAAATGAATTGTGAGAATCGATTGATTGACTTATTCATAAATACAACCGTTGCTTTGTTACTGAATAAATGTCTTAAGACAGTTGTCTTACCATTAACTACAGGCGGTTTTAGTTAATACATGGATAACTTAATTTCACTTTATTTAGTTGCATATTTTTATTGTTAACATTTTTATTTGAAACATTATTCATTTAAAGGTAAATAATTCAGTGGAAAAATTATTTAAATTGCAAATATTGTGCCTAATGGGGAAAGTGACTGCAGTCTAAGTGGAAGAGGGAATACAAAAGGATGTTAAATCAGTATGCCACTCTAAAAAAGTGTAGGAAGCACTGATATACAGGCTAGATAATGAGGTCATACCTATGATATCGAAAATAAACTCAAAATTAATGCAAATGTAGTGTAACATATTACAAAACTGAGATAAAAATATTGTAATTGTGTAAACAATTAATTTTAAATTACAGAAACTAATTATATATTATGAATTATTACATTTGGAAGTAATATGCAAATGCAACCAAAGCACAGGATAGCAATAAGTAAATGGCTGTAAGTAACTGCCAGTCCTCCAAATAAAAATAGCTTGATTACTGGACACTACAGGTGGTGCTGTTTTTAGTAAATGTTGATCAGCGATATTGATCATGTGGAAGTTGCGGCTTTGCCTTGGCACGTCTTCTCACTTTCTGCACACAATACAAAGGCAGAGGACAGTAACTTCAAAGTAGGGGTCAAAGGTCAGGTATAAGCTCAAGATTTTTTAAATTTAGATAAATGTCATTACTACACCAAACTGCAGATACAAGCTATTATTTTGAACTTTCTTTTCAAAAATTGTAATAATCATTGTTAGTGTTTTTTTTACCAACAGCATCTGATCATAGTTGAGAAAATGGGAATACATTACATTCAAAACAACATTCAAGAAGTAAACAGTTTATACTGGCCTTACTAAGACTGGCTGTCTAGCTATTCAGCCAGCAACATAAAGGCATAAAGAACCACAGATGCAGTTTGAAGATTTGTCCCTTTTTCCTCTCGATCGTTTTTATTGTAAAACCGTGAGACACAAATAAATCTCTTTTACTCTCACATACATCTTGTACAGTGTGTCATATCATCACATAATAATCCCAGCAAGCATTTTTTGGTCTAAAAGACGTCTATTAGACGTCTAAACATAGCCTAGACGTCTAGGCTAAATCACGGCTAAATTTGGGCTGTCAGTGAAAATTTAATAGACGTCTAACCATAGCCCAAAATTAGACGTCTTCATTTAGACGTCTAATAGACAACTACATATATACGTCTAATAGTCGGTGAATTTTGGTCTAGGCTAAATCACGGCTAAATTTGGGCTGTCAGTGAAAATCTAATAAACGTCTAACCATAGCCCAAGATTAGACTAGTCTTCATTTAGACACCTATACAACGACTACATATATCCGTCTAATAGCCAGTGAATTTTGGTCTAGGCTAAAACAAGGCTAAATTTGGGCTGTCAGTGAAAATCTAATAGACGTCTAACCATAGCCCAAGCCTAAACAAGTCATCCAAATATCAGCTAATGAATGACTGTTTAAACAACAAAAATACACAAATACATATCAACATTTTTGATTAACAGGTTCTCAAAAAGGCAATCCATTCAAACTGATTAAACACAAGCTTTTATTAATAAAAGCACCATTAACAATATAAAAAACATTAAATACTAAATAAATATCAAATTTCAGCTATGACAAAACAAACAAGATAAAAACAGATTTTATTTCTGTTGAACACGGAAGATATTTTGAAGAAAGCTGAAAACCTGTAAAAACATACAATGGAGATCAATGGTTACAGGTATTCGGCTTTCTTCAAAATATCTTGTGTTCAACGGAAGAAAAAAACTCAAAGGCTGTTCTTTTTGCTTTATGTGCACTCAAAATTATTATTGTAGCTTGATAATATTCTGATTGAACAACTGAAAGCATGTGGTCTGTTTTGAGGATGTTTTAGGTAATTTCTCTGGACTTTAAACAAGTTGGGAGCATTGCTGTCTATAGAGAATGAGAGAGCTCTCAGATTTCACTGAAATATCTTAATTTATACTCCAAAGACAAATCAATGTTTGGAACGACATGAATAATTAAACGTTTTAATTTCTGGTTGAACAAACCCTTTAAGTGTACATGTCATGAACCCAAAAAGTCCATCCAATCCATATGTGACACTCAGCAGGTTCTGCAGAACTTCTACACCAACATATGTGGGACTGTCCTCAGGACCAGCATCCTCAGCCCAAATGAGATTCAGCCTCTGCACTTTCAGTCCTGGAAAAAATTCTGAGATGTGTTCTAAACTCAGTCTTGTGACTGTGAGTTTTACAAATACATTAATGAAACGAGGGCAGGTTGAAACACTTACCACATACTCTTTTACAAGTCTTCATTGAGGTAGATGCACAGACTCTTCAAATGAGGTAGGTCTTCAGGACACAATCACGCTTGATAGTTAAAAACAAAAAACAAAAATAACATTAGTCACAGGTTTACAGCATAAGGCTGATTACTTATTTACACATTTACTATTTTAATTCAATTATTAATTCCATTATTTTAACTATTTTAGTATTAATGTGTTATTTTCAATGTTTTTTTGTCAACAGCAGTTATATGGATAATGCATAAATATTGTTTAAAATTTCCATTCTGTGTGTTTGATGGGACTTGAAAGCTTCTTCCAGCTTGTGAATGTACATGGGCAATCTGCATATGGACAGGGAAACCAGAAAATGTGGCCATAGTGTAAATGTTTTAGTCTAAAATGTTTAAGCAACTCATACCTGCTAGACTGCTCATTTCACATAGCCACACTCAAATATCTGTGGAGAAAAACAAATAGTGAAACAAATATTAGAGAAGCATTATAATAACTAACAGCTTACTTTATATTTGATTTTACTGTGACAAGTCAAAATAGTTACTCATAGTACAAAAAAAACATTTTCCATAAAATAGTAAAGTTTATTAAATCTAATTCAATAAGCTTGTAGCAGCATTTATAGAAAAGGATTACAGGAGGCTGTCTTGTCAAATAATGCTTTAATTAGTTTTCTGTAAGAGACAAATGACTTTAACTAAAAACAGAATTAAATCGGTGTTTGTGTTTAAAATTAGTCGCTTTTGTTATGAAATCACAATCTAACACTTCTCTTAAAAGCTAGAACTGCAGAAGTTTCACCTCTTGACAGAGTTTTTCATTGCCTTCATGAATTTAATGAAGACGACTCACAATGTAGAAATTAATTGCAGTTAATCACCGAACTTTGCTTAATAAGTGTTTAATTTTGCATGTTGTAAGGTTGTAACATTCCCTCACATTTTAGTCTAAGATTTACAGAGTGAAGGGTGCCTGTGCATATGTTAAAACATGCACATATAATAAAACATTGGCAAACAACATGATATTAAAGCAGATTACACTCACCTCGCAGAGCACTCGCTACAAATTTCAAACCACAACAGCCTTCTTCCTCTTGATTTGCTGGTCCATTTCAACCGACTTGACAAATGCGCAATAGCGCCATCTATCGTGTGGAGTACGGAGCTGCGTCAATTTTGCTTAACTGATTAGATCTGGCTTGTTCTACCTTAAGATATATTATACCATATTCATTTTTAACTCAAAATAAAAAGGCAGTAAGTCTACAATTACATTTTTATGTCAATTTTGCAAGGTGGGTGAATCCTATCTAATTCAAAGCTAAATTATAGCTACAAATAGAACAAAATTTGTGGATGTAGTACTGATAATGCGGACGTGATGTATTTAACCATTGCACGCGCTGCACTACGGTTAATACTCGCAGGAACCTCATAAACGTAATTGACTTTGCTTACATGATGGAGTATCATTCATATAAGCTTTATTTTACAAAAAAAACTACATGCAACCAAATTTAAGGTTTTTCGGGTTACACGTAGCTGGACTAGATCTGTTCTATACTTCACCTAGCCGGTGAAATGATGGCTATTGCTTGCTGGTTTAGATTTGCTCATAGGGTACAATCTGCAGGTTGGTTACCCTCAACAATCAACTCTTAACAATCCTGACTTTCATCCCACTTGTCTTCTTAATGATAAAACCGCGCTCCAGGTGAGGCTTGAACTCACAACCTCAGCATTGCTATGCATTGTACTGTCTTATAAGTACCGCGCGCTGACCGATTGCGCCACTGGAGCTGATGTACATAAGCTAATCAATTAATGCAGTGATTCTTAAATTCTTTAGCTAAAAAAGCTTTGGCAGACATTGTTTAAGTTCAGGTGTAAACGATCAGCATAAAAGGTACAATCAGCAGTTTGGTTACCCTCAACAACCAACTCTGAACCATTCTAATGCCGAGTTCAGACTGCATGATTTTCAAAGAAGTCGTGTCACAGATGTTTTCACACTGCATGATAATCTGGGCTAGCGTTTTGTCGTTGCTTTGTTTAAACCCATTTCACACTGCATGATTTGAGTCGCCGACAGCTCCAGATATTCAGCACGCCAAATATCTCCCCGGGATCGGCAACTCATCTGCGATTCTCTCAGATCGCGTCTTTGATAGTTCATATTGTGTGACTGTGACTCGCATGCACGAGCACCGATTTGCCTGTGATTTCAGCCATTTGTCAGCGATTTCTCAAAACCTGTCGGCAATTCAAAATCGAGGCTAAAAACATGCAGTCTGAACAAGGCATAACTTTCATCCCACTTGTCTTCTTTATCCTAAATCTATGCTCCAGGTGAGGCTCATTTTATATGTACAGCGCTGACCAAATTGCACCACTGTAGCTGATATACATACACTGTTGAAATAATGGTGTGATCCTAAAAACATTCTTAATTCAGATAAAAAAAAGTTTTGGTAAGCTTTGATTGGTTCAGGTGAAACAGATTAGCATGGAAGGTCCAATTTGCAGGTTGGTTACACTTGACAAGGAACTCTGGACAATTCTGACTTACACCACACTTGTCTTCTTTGAGAACTCACAACTTTGTAATTGCTTTGCATTGTACTCTCTCATAAGAGCCACACGCTGACCACTTGCACCACTGGAGCTGATGCACACAAGCTTTTCAAATAATGTAGTGACTCTTAAACACTTTCTTCATTCAGATAATTTTGGCTAAAAAAGCTTTGGCAGACATTGCTTTAGTTCAGGTGTAACCGCTTACCATAAAAGGTACAATCTGCAGGTTGGTTATCCTCGACAGCCAACTCTGGACAATTCTAACTTTAATCCCACTTGTCTTCTTTGTCTTAAAAACACACTCCAGGTAAGGCCAAAACTAACAACCTCAGATTTGCTATGCATTAGACTATCTTATGAGTACTGGGCGCTGATTGCTTGCGCGACTGGAGCTGAGGTATAAAATTTATTCAAATAATGCAGTGAATCCTAAGTACATTCTTGATTCAGTTAACAGTGTCATGAATGCTTTGGGAGAAGATGATGATTTAGTTCAGGTATATTAGATTTGTTTAGAGGGTATAATCTGCAGGTTGGTTACCCTCAACAATCAACTCTGGACAATCCTGACTTTCATCCCACTTGTCTTCTTAATGCTAAAACATGCTCCAGGTGAGGCTCGAACTCACAACCTCGGCATTGCTTTGCATTGTACTGTCTTATAAGTACCGTGCGCTGACCGATTGCGCCACTGGAGCTGATGTACATATGCTAATCAAATAATGCAGTGATTCGTAAACACATTCTTGATTCAGAAATTTTCTGCTAAAAAATCTTTGGCAGACTTTGTTTTAGTTTAGGTGTAATAGATCAGCATAGAAGGTACAATCAGGAGTTTGGTTACTCTTGACCATTCTAACTTTCATCCCACTTGTCTTCTTCATCCTAAATCCATGCTCCAGGTGAGGCTCGAACTCACCACCACGACATATGTATGCAATGTATTGTTTTATATGTACAGTGCGGACCAATTGCACCACTGGAGCTGATATATAGATACTGTTGAAAAAATGTTGTGATCCTTAAAAACATTCTTAATTCAGATTTAAAAAAAAGTTTTGGTAAGCTTTGTTTTGGTTCAGGTGAAACAGATTAGCATTGAAGGTCCAATTTGCAGGTTGGTTACACTTGACAAGGAATTCTGGACAATTCTGACTTTCACCACACTTGTTTTCTTTGTCCTTAAACCATGCTTGTAGTGAGGTTTGAACTCACAATTCGTAATTGCTTTGCATTGCACTGTCTCATAAGAGCCACACACTGACAAATTGCACCACTGGAGCTGACGCACAGAAGCTTTTTAAATAATGCAGTGATTCTTGAACACATCCTTCAGATAATTTTGGCTAAAAAAAGCTTTGGCAGACATTGCTTTAGTTCAGGTCTAATAGCGTACCATAAAAGGTACAATCTGCAGGTTGGTTATCCTCAACAACCAACTCTGGAAAATCCCAAGTAGGTATTGCTGCAGCCCGGAGACCTCCAAATGGGAGGAATTACACCGAAAGTAGGTCGGGGGACGTCCAAGTGGGAGGGACTTAAACCGCAAGTAGGTTAGGTTTAGGTGGTGTAGGTGGAGCAGATATTCATAAAACACATCAGGTTACTGTGAGGTTGGGTTTAGGGTTGGGTTTAGGTGAAGATGTTAATAAAACACAACAGGTTACTGTGAGGTTGGGTTTAGGTGTAGACATTAATAAAACACAATATTGGACTCCGTGTCATGTACAACACATTAAATAAATAAAAATTCCACATTTGTACAGCCCACTTGGAGCTCGAAGGCAACCTTATCCTCGACAACCAACTCTAGACAATCCTGATTTTCACCTCACTTGTCTTCTTTGTCTTCAAAACACACTCCAGGTGAGGCCAGAACTAACAACCTCAGATTTGCTATGCATTAGACTATCTTATAAGTACTGGGAGCTGGCGCGACTGGAGCTGAGGTATACAATATATTCAAATAATGCAGTGAATCCTAAGTACATTCTTGATTCAGGTAACAGTGGTACGAATGCTTTGGGAGAAGATGAAGGTTTAGTTCAGGTATATTAGATTTGCTCGTAGTGTACATTCTCCAGGTTGGTTACCCTCAACAATCAACTCTGGACAATCCTGACTTTCATCCCACTTGTCTTCTTAGTCCTAAAAGTGTGCTCCAGGTGAGGCTCGAACTCACAACCTCGGCATTGCTATGCATTGTACTGTCTTATAAGTACCGTGCGCTGACCGATTGCACCACTGGAGCTGATGTACATATGCTAATCAATTAATAAAGTGATTCTTAAACACATTTTTGTTTCAAAAAAATTTCAGGTAAAAAAGCTTTGGCTGTTTTAGCTGTCTTCCCACATAGCAAACAGACTTGGCCCAAATGTGGCCTCGTTGTGGCACTGCTGGCGTACTGCCAGCACTGGCATGCATAATGTCAGCCGAATGTGGGCCATGCATGGCAATCATGGCACTGGATGCATGACGGCAAACTACATTTGGGCCAATTGTGGATGGGAGGTGTGTGGCCCAGATCAGTGTAGCGATATCCACAATATCCAGGCAAGATTTATACTACTACTACTACTAATAATAATAATTGCTTTAATAATTGTTTTGAGTCAGTGAAATAAGCTATAGGTTAAAACAAAAAAGAGAAATATACCTAATACATAAAATACATGTGAGTCAGATGTGGGCCGGATCTGGGCCGACAATGGTTACTTTCATTTTTCAGAAAGGGTCACAAAATTACATAATAAAAAAAATCTATTTTACCTGAACAAATAACCATTTTAAATGTGCATATGTGCATAACCAAATATGCATTTTAAATGTGCAAATATGCATTAACAAATATTATTTGTTCATTTATTTTAATTTGATTTTAAATATATAATAATAATAATAATAATAATAATAATCACAATTAATTCACATGTAAAAAGTTTTCCATACTTTTTAGTTTAAGCACCACAAACTCATGTCAAAAACTTGACCAGAATTGTTAGTCTACTTTTTTTTTTAAATATTTGAAAATACGTAAAGCTGACTGGATGATCAATTGTTGGCGCGATCTCCACGGTAACAGTAGCTTTTCTGGTTGGTAGGTGACGTTCACGTGATGCAGCGTCGGTTGAAATGTGTTTTTACAAGCTAAAGAGAGAAAACGTCTGTTAGACAACTACTGTTTAGGTAAGTGAACTTATCTTGCCTACATATATGTAACATTACTGCATATATGCAACTATATGGGTTATCGTTCGAAACAGATTAAGTCTGTGATGTGTTCATCTCACTCTTGCTGTGTAATGTTTTTATTAATCCCTACCGCTAGCCTGAAAACAAAGTGCAAACGGGTCGCATGCTGAGGTAAGTGTTTAAAATGTTAAATAACAACGTGTTTTGGCGCTTTTTAAAATAACCGAATTCAAACTCTGGTGTCATTATTGAAGTGAACTTTTGCTTATAGGGTACAGTAACTGCTTCACTGTCGCCATGAACTTGAGAACGCGAGTAAATTGACGCGACCCGTGTGCGAAAGACCGGTCTGGGATGTCAGAGGCGCAATGCTAGCCAGTGTGTAGAACAATGTCCTGTTATAATGATATGTGAAATCACAGGGAAATCAGCAAAAGTGATTGATTCATATAGTTAAAAGTGAAACTGTTTTAGATTTAGTTATATCTAAATCTAATTCTGTGACTGAAAATCTTGGTATTTCTGATATTTTTGTTTTAGTTAGACGTTCTGAATGGCCGTGACTTAAATATTTAGTAACCACGTTGGCTGGTGAATGAAAATGTATTAAACCCTGTTTTTACAAATAAATAGTGTATTTGTTAGCATTTTGTATCAGTCATGTAGAATCAAATCTGGATTAATTTTTGTTAAACATGAAGAGGACACGCTCCATGTTTGCTTTTTTCCTGCTTAGTTCTTTCATGTCCTTCTAGACATCTCATGTGTGCCATATTTAGGAGATTGAGCGAAAAATAATTATGTTGAACTATTAAAATAACTGAAAGGTTATTTTTAAGACACTGAAAGAATGATATGGATGATGTGAATTTCATTGTTGTCTAAAAAACAATAATTCTCAACATGGGTAATGTTTAGAGGTCACATCTAGGATTTCCATGAACAATTGGCCACTTGCATCAAAACTGAACCAGGAGAACAACCACACAATTTGCTAGTATTATCCTATCAAATTAAAGGGAATGTAATATGGATACAATAATAAAAATCTAAAGTATTTAAATGTGGATACAAATTGATTGATAAAACATTTGAAATTGCAGCTTTAAAAGCTAGAAACTTCTGGCCTAAAAGCACTCGCATTTTAGGATTTCATATCATAACAAAATTACTAACAAATTTATAATAAAAAAAAAAGATTTAGAGCTACAGTGTTATCCTATATTGAATATTTGACTAGGCAAATTCAATGTTAACGCCTTTTTGTCTCTCTCTTACAGGACAGTGATTGCGCTATAAAACAGACTACAAGACAGACTGTTGGTATGAAGGGTAAATGATCTGCACCAGTGAGGGTTTACCACCAGCCACAAGGACTATTAAGACATCAAGCTTTTATTTGTAAGTCTTTCTTAATTGAGTAACGTAATGCTATTGTGTACTACTATTACATCTTGAGTAACATAGATTTTGGTGGTTTTATTATAATTTCTTGCTTCTGTTTCAGCCCTTCTGCATAACATTCTCACAAGTCAAGAGATGACGATGGACCAAAGGAAGATAATCCATAATGATTGGTAAGCCCATTGTACTTCAGATACTGATGTATAAATACACAACTGTTTTTGTTTAGGCTTACCAAAGGCTTATTGTTTTAAAATATGTCTTGTTCTTAAAGGAAGTTCACGAAAAATGTTAATTTGCTCATCATTTAATCTTAAGCTTATATAAGTTTGGTTCTTTTGATGAACATAACAGACAACATTTTTGAAGAATGTTGGTAAGCAGACAGTCGAATATACTGTCTGGTTACTAACATTTTTCAAGATTTCTCCTGTGTTTAACAGAAGGAAGAAACTCATACAGACTAGTATAAGTGAGGATATGATGACAGAATTTGCATTTTTGGTTAAACTATCCCTTTAGTGCAGTGGTTCTCAATTCCAGTCCTCGTGCCCCCCTGCCCTACATATTTTGTATATCTTCCTGCTTAACACACCTGATATAGATCATCAACTCCTTAACAGAGAGATCCATGAACTGATCCTTATTTGTCAAATGTGCAGGGCGGGGGGGCACGAGAGAAATTGAGAACCACCGCTTTAGTGAATGTTTGCCATTTTATTTTAACAACTAATAAATTAAATATTAATTCACAATGAAAGTGGGAGATGGTGTTTGGGGAATAATGACGGCAACAATAACAAACCCGCTGGCCAAGAATATAAAAATGTAAAGTAAACGAGTAGAAGAGTAAACGGAAGATCAGCTTTAAAAGCTTGCAGTTAAGGAACATTGTTTTTGGTAACTCTGTAGTGTTAAATGTATGTATTTAAAATTTTACAGTCTAATTTCAATTTCTACAACTGTTATTTTAAAAAGGTACTATAATTCACTTTCTAAATGTTAATTTGTGCATACTGTTATGGTACAAGTATTTGTAGGAGGTCCTTATTGTGTTACATTAACATATGCAATAACTAAGCAACAGTTTAACACAGTCCAGTACATTTATAATCTAAATGCACTTTTTGATTCACTATGTTATGCTTTGAATGTGTTACATTATTAGTACTTCAACCGTGCATTGCTTACACCACAGTTAAGGGTTTTGTTCGCTATATTAATTTGTCAAAATACTCTTGTCAAACTCTGACAAGCCAGGTAATAAAGTGTAACTGAAGATAATTTTTATTATTTTGCCAAAATGTATTTACAGTAGGTGGATGAATGTTTGTTTTGTATATGTACTTAGTAGTTTAGTACTATTAAATTTGTATTTTGTGTTTTAGCTGCTGTGAGAAAAAGCGCATTATGCCACTGATCAGGAGATAGAAGCAAGTGTACAAAGATGGCTTCAGCTTGCTCCCGATAGAGATGGAGGAAGGAGAGGCGGCAGAGCTGTACTTCATTGCCAGAGTCCTAATTAGGATCACATTCTTCCTCACACATACAAACATTGTGTTACTGTTTTAAGTAATCAATTTAATCTGCTTTCTGAGTAAAATTACATACACTACGTGTCAAAAGTTTGGGGTCAGTAGGATTTTTAAATGTTTTCAAATAAGCTTATCCTGCTCACCAAAGCTGCATTTATTTCATTAAAAATACTGTACACATTGTGAAATTGTGAAATGTTATTTAATTTAATTATTTACTTCAGTCATTTTAAAGATGAATTTTGAGCTCCATCACTCCTGTCTTCAGTCACACGATCCTTCAGAAATTATTCTGATATTAATAATTATTGTTATCATATTAATAATAATTATTAATGATAATAGTAATAAAAGCAATGACTGGAGTAATAATTTCATTTGAAACTACAGACAATAAGTAATAAATAAATATTTAACATTTTAGCAGGTTTTTTTTACATTAAATAAATGCCACCTTGATAAACAGAATAATTTTATTTAAATTAAATGAAATTAATAATAAAAAAAAAATTACCCCAAACTTTTGACCGGTAGTGTAATTTGTTTCAGTGCTGTGTTCATTTAAATTCATTAAGTTAGAACTAATGTTGTTCAGGCAAATAAAATAGTATTCACACAGTTACGTAAACAATTCTAGCTGTTATATTTTTCTATGGCTTGTGCAATATTGTTAAATAAACACATTTTAAGAGTTAAGATTTATTGTGATTTATTTGTTCACATAATTTAGGTAACAGTAGGCTGAGTTATGGCTCAGTTTTGGGGCTTCTGGTTAAAGGGTGGTGTTGATATGGTTAACTTATGGCTGAGAATCGGTACCAATAATGAATCAGTTTTGGCCCAGTTCAGGGCCAGTTAAGGGTGATAAATTGGCTGAGACTCGGGCCGGTTATGGCCCACGTGTGGCCCTTGTCTTTAATCCAGTTATGGGCCACTTCAGGGCCATCATTCTTTGCGGTACTTGGGCCGAGGGAAAAGTTATAGTGTGGCCCGGAACTGGGCCATAAAACATTTGCTATGTGGGCTGTACCTTTATTTCTGAGAGTGTATGTTCCTTTTAGCCAATGATGTACGCAATGGTGTATTTGTATTATTCATATTCGAATTAAAGTTATGATGAGCACACACATACTATTTCATATTCTATTTGCTATTATTAATTCATATTTTCAGATATAATCTATTATTTTATTCTACATTATTTTATATAATTTCTACTATTATAATAACGTGTGATTCATTACTTTTTTTCTGAACTATATTAATTTTTTAGAGATTACATTCAGGTTAGGTAGGCTACAGATTAATTTACTATATGCCTAAAAAATAAGACTTTAGATGCATAAAACATAGAATATAAACATACAAGAGTTAGTCAAACTGAGAATCAAAGTTGCTATTATTTATATACTCAAAAGATAGTGTTACAGGGACCCAAATCCTTAACAGAATTATTATTATTATTATTATTATTATTATTATTATTATTATTATTAT
>CAIGQQ010025251.1:0-12493 GCA_903798035.1 Danio albolineatus
TATGTATACATAATATAATATACTTTAAAGGATTTATGATAGCAAACTGTGAAAGTATACATTGGGCTTTAATGTGACATGTGCATACTGAACCTACTGTAAATAGAGATGACTGTATTATAATACCTCTGAATGATATGCCTCATTATTTCTCTGTCTCTAACAGAACCAACAGTTCTATCAATCCCAAGATTCAGAAATCTGCAAGTCTGCACACAAATATTCATCAGCAGCCGCCTAAACCTCAGCTCCGTCCGTCTAAAACACTTCCACCCCGTCCTCCATCTTCAGGTCCCTCACACACACAAGGAAGCCGGGCTGCCACACGTACCGTTACTCGTACCTCAGCTCCTAATGCCACCAGAAGCATCAGCACTTCCCCTCGAAGCTACGGCACCTCTCGTACCGACAGCCCCTCGCCTCAGCGCATTCGACGACAGCTTGCAGCCAATGAAACGCAACGACAGCCCCAGCAGCCCAGACCTCCTGTCCCATCCCTGTCCAAATCCAAACCTCAGGACTCTTCCACCCCCAGAAAGAGCAAATCCCACCCATCCACCTCAACAAAAGCGAAGAAAGATCCACTGGAGTCAAAAACCAAAACAAGATAATTACAGTGTGCTGAAGAAGAACTCCGTTGCTCTAGATTATCTTCATCCTCAGCATCATCACCACAATCACTCTGAATGATCAGACACGCAACCAAACAATATGAAGGATACGTTCGCTATTCTGCCAAGTGACTGCAGCAGCTACTTAAATACCTCTGCTGAGGAAAACCTCTGACATTTACACACAGCGATTGTGTGTGTATGTGGGAGAGTTGTCATTAATGAGGTGTGTTGGACAGATAAACACACCTCATATGCCTTAAACCTGCAAAGGAAATTATTGCTGCCATCACAACAAAGCTTCCACAGGCTCTCATGTCCACAGCGCAAACACTACTATCATGTTCAATAATGCAACCAATCATACTGTACGAGTAAAAATTGGGGTCTACTGCAGCTTTAAAGCTTTAAAATACATTAAAGTACATGTCAATTATTTAAATGAAATATCACTTTCGAAATAGGGCAAACCAACATGACAGAATCAGAGTCAACAAATCCTAAAATTAATTTTAAAATCTATTATTCAGTTCATTTGTGTTTAAGAGAGACTTTATATTAGCTAATGCAGTGTGCTAACCTGCAGTGTGCAGAAAACGATTTTAAAAATGTGACATAATTCTTAATTCTGGTATAAAAACCTCAATTTAATTTCTACACAAAACTAAGGGTATGTTTACACAACACTATCAACTAAAAACATTAAAACTAAACTAAAAACTACTAATTTAATGCGTTTTTTGTTGATGATTTACATGAGAACTTTAAATTATGTAGCTAAAAAATACTAACTTTTGAGAATGGGTTACAAAGCCAAATTTCTGTTCTTCATGTACGCTACAAAAAACCAATTTTGTGTAAAACGGTGACATTATGCGCATGTATATTACAGTATATGCTCAATTTACAAGCATGTGCGACTACTTGACAACTAAAACAATTATGGCGGATTACAGGATTGTGAGAATTAAAGATTGTTTACAAAATTGCATTACAATCTACTGACCTGGCATGCAGAATACAATTTTTTTGTAGTTTTCATAGATAATATGGGATAATTTCTGTGTAAAATACAGAAACGCAAATTTGTGAATATGGTGACATCATGCATATTACATATAACAATCTATAGGCATGTGCGTACTTGGCAACCAAAATAATGACGGCTCGAAAACCATATTTGCACAAGTTAGTGGTGTTTTTTACTGGTGATATCACCATCTAATGTACTGGCATGCATAATGTAGTCATTTTAGTAGGTTTTTATTCCAAAACACCTGCTTTGAATGTTATGACTGGATTGATTGGGCGTTATCAGATGATATAGGCCAGTAGGGGCCTTCTTCCTACTGGTAGGCTCAGAAGGCTGTTATCATCCATCCACATGGTTAATCAGCTTTACTAATAGAGAAGACTCCAGATGCAGATCTGTTTTTACATTACTGTGACGGTTGGGTTTAGGGTTGGGGTAGGGGTAGATGTTAATAAAATACAATTAATGACAAGTTTAATAAATAATATAAATAATTATCGTGGTTAATCAGCTATACTAATAGAGAAAACTCCAGATCCAGATCTGTTTTTACATTACTGTGACGATTGGGTTTAGGGTTGGGGTAGGGGTAGATGTTAATAAGATACAATTAATGGGAAATTTAATAAATAATATAAATAATTCTAGTTAACTTTTGGCCACAGCTGTATGTCTATAGATGATTAACCATGTGGATGGATGATAACAGCCTTCTGAGCCTACCACTAGGTTCAGAAGGCATCTACTGGCCCATATCTATCAGCTGTTAACCACTGATAATGCCCATTCAGTCGAGTGATAACATTCAAATTGGCTGTCCCAAATCCAAAGGAAAAACTATTCATTTTTTTAAAATGAGATTATTTTTACCAGCTAAAAAAAAACTTGAAAATCATTGTTTTGGAACCCTGAAAATGCAGACCTTTGGGTTTCAAAGTTCAAGTATTTGAAAAAATACAGTTATGAATGTGATTTTATTATTACAGGTTCAGGATTGTGCTTGAGTATGGATCCATGTCAAATAATAATAATAATAAAAAAAACTATAATAAAGTTTTTAGTTCTTCAATGTTCTGTAAACATACCCTAAAGATCACCAATGTTGCTGCTACAGTTTGACATCAATCGTATTATCATCTTTGCCCCGCCCACCATTTTTGATTCTCTTCCTGATTGGGTCATCTGGGACCTGTCTGGTAAATTAATTTTTTCCCGGACCCCAGACCAGTGGCTTGCATTCAGAAATGCTTGTCCGCTTCTGTTTATTGTCTTTTGCAAAACTGTAGATAATGTAAGCAGTACTTTAAAATATATATATATTTTTGTTCCAAAAAACAACAAAGGCTACAAAAAAGATTATTGGGTGAAAATAGGAGTAACTTAGTTGCATTTTCCTCAGTGTCAGGCTGAAAATCCACCACTCTGATCTGTATGCAACATTTAGAGTTCAAAGAATGTTTGAGGAAGCTGAACGAAGGTTGAAGAGAACACAAAAGCTCCTCGAAAAGCAGGTACACCAAGGAGAAAAGCAGCAGAAATCAATAATGTGTGTTAAAAGAGCATGTGTGGGGTTTGTAAATGTACTCCAGGATGCTATTTTTATGCCGTACTGATATTCCAGATGTCCAGAGCATGTGTTCAAAGGCTACTAATCTGATGTGGAAAATAATGACTAAGGTGCTATCGGAGTGTGTCTTCATGCCCGCTCTAGTCATTGGTGTTTTTTTTGTCCTGTGTTCGGATGAAAACTGAACGTCCATGAAGATTGTCAAGTCACCAGAAGAGAAAAATGTCTGTAGTGCACAGTAGCCAGTGTTATCTGTGAGTGATCTTAAAGAGAGAGAGCTTCATTTAGACCATGCCCACTGCAGAACCATTGCATGCTGTCGTTTGGATGAAATAACAGGAAAATATGTTCCAGAATGTTCCATCTGTGGAGAACCCAGAACACTCTCTCTCTGCTCTAAATACCAACAAGTTTTGAGGAAAGACGTGTCCTTCTAGTTGGTCATCCCTCTTCAGTGTGTTGCTTTGAGAGAATTTGCATGAATGTGTTTCATGGATTATGATTGACTAACTTATACTAAGGTGCAACCTTTCTGAGTTATAAAATGACAAATTATTACAAATTATCAATGATGCCATTCAATAAACGCAAGTTCCATCACTGTTTTGGTTGATTGTTTTCTTTCTTTCTTTCCAGAAATGCTCAGTGGATGATCTGCATAGGGAATCTGCATGTCCTCGCTGTGGTGAAAGTAGTGGCGATAAGTAACCAATTACAAATACTCAAATTACTGTAACTGAGTAAACCTTTTCAGCAGTTGTACTTTACTAAGTGTTTTAAAAATCTGTACTTTTAGCTCTGCATCAATTCTACTTCCACCTACAGTCATTACGCTGTATGTTTTTTTTTCTTGTCTACGATTGGCCTAGTAGAATAATCAATCACTTGATTCACATCCAATAAAATTGCAGAGAAAAATAGTTTCAGGGTTCAAAGCGCATAACCTAAGAACTAACATATCATCACAGCTAGATTATTTCCCCCTACAGTATATCAATGCATCAGCATGCATTCTGTCAACTTATCATAGTGCATAATGTGATGTGTTCATTCATTTTGCTTTGTTCCTTTATTAATCTGGGGTCACCACAGCGAAATGAACCATCAACTTATACAGCATATGTTTTACGAAGCGCATGCCCTTCCTGCGGCAACCCATCACTGGGAAACATCCATATGCGCATTTACATAAATACGCTACAGACAATTTACCTTACTCAATTCACCTGTACCGCATGTCTTTGGACTTGTGGTGGAAACCGGAGCACCTAGAGGAAGCCCACGCCAACTCAGGGAGAACATGCAAACTCCACACAGAAATGCCAAATGATCCAGCCGAGACTCGAATCAGCGACCTTTTTGCTGTGAGGTGATTGTGCTACCTACTGCGCCACCATGATGCCCTAATGTAATGTGTTCTCGTTTTAAATTAACTTCACGTTTTAAATGTTTAGTCAATGAATGGTAAATAATAGAACGTATACTGAAGCATTCTTAAGTTAAAATGGCACTGATCTAAGCTACATTTATCATTCATTCATTCATTCATTTTCTTTTCGGCTTAGTCCCTATATTAAGGCACCCGGAGGAAACTCACGCAACCACGGGGAGAACATGCAAACTCCACACAGAAATGCCAACTGACCCAGCCGGGGATCGAACCAGCGACCTTCTTGCTGTGAGGCGAACGTGCTACTCACGCGCCACCGTGGCGCCCACATTTATCATTTTTATGTTATTAATAATTCACATCACAGCATAATACTCACTATTCTTGGGTACTCCTAGAAGGGCTACCTTTTAATCATATTTGAGCACAATTTAGAACATTTACCTTTTCTCTACATTCACTACATTTGATGGCAAGTAATGGTACTTTTACTTGAGTTAGATTTTTCAGTTCTATTTCCACCATGAGTGAAGATGAAACGAATGATGTATGGTATAATGAACCAACAACAGAGAGGTGCAAACCCTTAGATCTTAGAATAAGAATCAGAAAGAACTTTATTTCCAAGTGTGCTTGCACACACAAGGAATTTGTCTCCATAATAGCTTCCAGTACATAGAGTACAAAAAGTACAAAGTACAAGCATAGTGCAACAAAGTAGAAACATAGTGGAGACATGAATAAAAACAGAACATGAATAAATAGCAATGGCTTTTAAAAACAATCTAGAGAAAAAACTGTTTTCCCTGTATACAGAGTCTAATGTGTGTATGAGGTAATTAATGATGGTTCACTTGAGAAATGGCAGAGGGGGTGGGCTGGAGGGTGCTTGGGTGGGGTGGTGTCTGGCTGTTTTTGTACATAGTGCTGGATGGCCGGCCAGAGGGTAACAGTTCAAAGAGAGAGTATCCTTGATGTGAGAGGTCCAAAGTGGTTTTCTGAACTCTTGGAGAGATCTTGGAGGGTGGACAAGTAGTCCTAATAATCTTCTCTCCATTCCTGACTGTCCACTGTAGTCTGCTAATATCTAGTTTGGTGGCTGAACCTAACCAACGAATGTAGAGGAGCACAGCACAGACTTAATAATAGCAGAGTGACTGTTTTAGAAGCTCCTGGTTGAACTTCCTCAGCTTACAGTGGAAATACAGCCTTTGCTGGGACTTTTTGACAGTTGATTCAGTGTGAGTGTCCCACTTCAGGTCCTGAGAAATGGTGGTGCTCAGGAACCTGAATGACTACTGCAGCTACAGTGCTGTCCATGATGGGGAGGCGCACAGAGAGATTTCTCCTAAAGTCCACGATCGTCCCCGTTTTTTTTTTAAGCGTGTTGAGCTGGTTGGTGTAACTGCACCAGACAGCCAGCTACTCAACCACCAGTTTGTAAGCAGACTCGTCTCCATCCTTGATGAGTCAGATAACTGTGGTGTCATCAGTAGACTTCAGGAGCTTGACATAGGAGTCTGTAGAGGTGCAGTCAATTGTATACAGGGAAAAGAGCAGTGGGGAGAGGACAGAGCCCTGTGGGGCGCAAGTACAGATAGTGAGAGTTTTAGATGTGAGGTCACCCAGCATCGCTAGCTGCTGTCTGTCCATCAGGAAGCTGGTGATCCACTAACAGGTGAAGGAGGCTACAGAGAGCTGAGTCAGTTTGTCAGAAAGAAGGTCAAAAGTGCATTTGAATTACTTTTAGAATCACTATCTCTGAAAAGCCATTTAATTACGGTACTTTAAACCTACATCTATAATATTCTTATTTGAATTTATATGATTTATACCTTGAACAAACAAGCAAACACTTAAACTGACCTGACAGAAAGAGTTACTCAACAGCCAAAACCAGAATCTTACTGTGGCTGAAGGAGAGGGAGGAAAGATGAAGAGTTTTTGGGGAGGAGCTTCGTTTAGCCTCCGTTTATGAAGTATTGCTTGTCCTCCAGTAACCTTCTGTCTGTCTCTAACTCTGCTTCATCATCTCAGTGCTCTGTAAAGATCATTTGCACAGTTCAACAACCAAGCTAAAGCAGAGGTGAGTGTCTTTTCCCTCCTGGATTTTTTGTAAAATTGTGTTGGACTTCTATAACAGTGCACACAAAGATGGACATTGACAATTACTGTTTTCTATTGCTGTTTGTAATTGTCAGTTCTGAATAAATAATTTATTAGAATAAAAGTTTGATTCATGATGGTATTTTCAGGGATTAAACAAAAGTTATTTATTTGATCTTTCACAGGACAATCACATAGTGCACCTTTTTCAATAATTGACATTGAATTAATTGTAAATAATAATTCTGTAAAATTAACGGTAAAAAACAGCAGCTGTGGTTGCCAGTCTTAAAAATACAGTACAAATCATAAAAGTTTATTTCTCTTTTTCACAGTAAACTACCGTATTTCATTAATTTATAGATGTAATATATCTGCATTTTGAATTACCTACATCTACACATTTTTTGTTACACAGACAGACACGTTAACACAGCCATACAGTATGCAGGTGGTGATGAGAAAGTTAAATAATGAACCAAGGCTCATCACAAACAACTATTCCCTTAAGCAAAAGTATATCACTGTATAGAAGGTGTTCAGTGTCATTCACACAGCTACTAAACACCAGTATGGTAACACGCATAAAAGTCTTGAAATAAGCATTATATATCAACATTAGATGTGACATAAATCTCTACTGTACATAACTGATGGGGAAACAATTAAAAAGGTCCATAGTAATGTCAACAAAAAGCATAAAAAGTGATGTGCCATGCAGGGAATTCTGGGAAAAGTCAATTTACAGTTATTCGCTGTATATATCAAGAAAACATACTGTTAACCAGGTTACAGATTTTTACTGTTGCATTTTTACAGTTATTTACCATTGAAATCAGCCATTTTTTACAGTGTGTTGTGCTTTAGTCCAGCTTGTGTGTGTGTGTCTCTACAGCTGTGCACAGCTTTCAAACAGAGAGCTGAACCCCTGTGGTCCAGTGCCTGCTATGAGGCTAATGTAGGGTGAAGGAATGGACTTAAAAAGACTTCACGCTGATTTACATTGTTTTCAGGCCATCACCACAATAACTGCCCTGCAGACTGAACCGTTTACTAATTGATTTATATGTTATATAAGTAATATCAAAACAATGCTTTTTTAATTATAGTATGTTTCATTCATTTTCTGTTTTAGCGTTAGCTGCAACAAAAACATCGTAACAATGAGGTATCAGAAAGTGTTCTGGTCACACTTTACAATAAGCTTAATGTGTTTACTAACATGAGCTAATTATGAACAACACTAAAACAGCATTTATTAATTATAGTTCAACATGTACTAATACAATATTGACATCCAAATTCATGCTTGATAACATTAGTTAATGCCCTGTGGGTTAATGTGAACTAACAATGGACAACTGTATTTTCTTTAACTAACATGAACAAATACTATTGTTCATGTTTTGTTCATGATAGTAAGTACATTAACTAATACAATCTTATTGTAAAGTGTTACCAGTGTTGTGATATTTTGACCACTGCTCTTTTTCCAATATCCTAGTTTTTGTAGTTAAAGTAATATCATTCTCATTAACTTTTGCATTACTAATTACTATCTAAAGATAATAACAATTTTGCTGCTTAATGTTGTTGTGGGACATTTATCCTCAGGATTTAGAGATTATAAATGTTGATTTAACATGTCTTTTCAGAATAAAACTGTAACCAACTTTTAAAAACTCCAGTCTAAATGTGTAAACGCCTTCAAATGAACATTGTTTTATTGTCTGAGAATCCAGGTGGCAATGAAGTTTGACAATATTCTGGATGAGACAGACGGCTTTGGCCGATACCAGATTGCACTTGTTATGCTGCTGTTCATACCTCGCATCACTATCCCGTGTCACTTCCTTCTGAACAACTTCATCGCCGCCATCCCATCTCATCACTGCAACATCAGCTCTTTGGATGCTGACGGGCTCTTTGGGAATCTGACTCAGGTGGAGAGACTGACTGTCAGTGTTCCAGCACAGGAAGATGGGACTCTTGTTTCTTGTCACATGTTCTCTCATCCTCAGTTTCAGCTGCTGATAAACTCCTCCAGCAGCACAGATCTTCCTGTGGTGGAGTGTCAGAATGGATGGCGCTTCGATAACAGCACCTTCATCAGCACTCTCGCCACACAGGTAAAGCTTCAAGAAGGTTAATCCAGTAGTTTCTTCATATTATTTAAATTTTTTATTTTAACATCCATTTTTGTTTTATTTTAACATCCATTTTTGTTTTATTTTAACATCCATTTTTATTTCCTTCTTTGTATCAGTTTGATTTAGTTTGTGACAAGAGGGGACTTGCCAAAGCATCAGCCACCATATTTTTTGTGGGTGTCATGTGTGGAGCTGTGTTCTTTGGAGTGCTCAGTGATAAGTAAAACACCAACAGCCTTCTCATAACTATTAAGAAACTGGTGAATCACTTTCACCAATAATACAAGTAAATTCCTGTAAAATTACCATAACAACCTTACAATTAATTTTAAAAATGTGCTCTTCACAAACAGCAGAATCTTGGCAATTTACTGGAAACAACACGGGCTCATTTTGAAAACTTAGTCCTATGTTTCTGGAGACCGCACATTCTGTAGTCAGAGGTACGTATGGCTGCATTTTATTTTTTAAACGAACGCTACGGGGTGGTAGGATGCCGTTCCTATTCGTGCTTACCAGCTGACCGCTTACCTCCGTGTGGACGACATTCCCGCTGCAATTAGTTTGTCCCGTTAGCTCGCCATGTTCGTCGGTGGACTTGAGACGCAGAGAGGAGTTGACCGCGATGACAGGGTTCGAGTCCGGTGAAGAGCAGTTCCAGAAAGCAGGTAAAACAAAAACAGAACCCCCAAAAAATTAATAAACCAGTAAATAACAGGGTGAGAATGTGGTAAAATCTGAAAATGTGGTAAATCAGACGAGGGCTTTTATTTTTTCTGGCTTGCTTTGAAAATTGTTGGTTGGGTTTAGGGAAGTGTGTGGGTGGGTCAATCGATAAAATTGGTTGGATTTAGAGAAGGAGGAAGGGTCAGTCGATTGGTCGGTCAGTCAGTCATTCAGTCAGTCAAACCGTCAGTCGACAGCTGCCTCTGGTGGGTACGCGAGAACAGCAGGCACGAATGGCAATCGAGAGAGACATTTGAGATCTCAAAAAGGGTACACAGTGGCCTCTCGTGGATTCGTGAAAACAAAAAGTGCAAAAATACGTACCTCACGGGACGTATTTCTGGCCTCCAGAAACGTGTATAGAGATATGTTTTCAGAACGAGCCCGGGTTTGACTGGAAATGCACTTTCTGACTTCTCATTCTGAAATTTGCCTGAACAAATTGCCTGAACAAAAGGTTTTTAAAAGGTGCCTCTTCACAATGATCTTTTGAAAGCAGTTTACTGGTAATTTTCCAGAAAAAGTCTGTATAGGGGCTTTAGACTCTTAAAATCAGTATGAAGAGAACATTTAATTGTCGTACAATATATACATGTAACATTAGCTCCTTCCTCTGTAAAATCACCAAAACGACTTTACCAGTATATCAATAAATGTGCTATTCACACATGGCAGAATTCTGCCAATTTACTGCTAATATTAGCAATTTTCTAGAACTTTTTAAAAGGGCCTGTTCACAAATGTTCTCTACATGGCATTTTACTGGTAATTTTCCAGAAAAGTCTGTTAGTCTGAAAGGGGCTATTTTTTGTAATTTATCATTCTAAAATGTTTTCTCGATTGCACAACAAAATTCAACATGGGTTTTGATTGTTGTTAATCCTGTAATCTTGTTTAGACAATCGTGTTGACAGTTAACATTATTAAAATGACACTTCTGTGATAGTTTGATTCAAAAGTATATTTAGACTATACAGATTTGTGTGAGACTAGGATATAGAAAAATTACCGTTTAGAATAGCTCTTTCTGCGTCATTCATGAGTAAACATCACATGCTTTTGATTTACAAGATAAAAACAAGAATTATTTTACAGGCTTTCAGTGGCTGCATCCGAAAGTTTTAAAATGGCATCTAAGCACACCTAAATCCAAATTCTGCTTCACTTCCTGTTTTGAGTGATACCTTCACCTGATCAAATTTCGAAGGCAGCACAAATGTATACTTGGACTTTAAAAGTTCTCTCACTGTAGATACACAATATATTCACTGTTCTAGTAGACAGAAAGATGGTTCAGCGAATGCAGTATTAGTGATTGTGTTGTTTTTCAGGTATGGTCGGAGGAGCATGTTGCTGGTGTCTTATGTGTTTTCTATAGTGTTCAGTGTTACCAGCGCCTTCTCAAGCTCTTACATCATGTTTGCTGCCTTCCGCTTCCTGACTGGTTTAGCACTGACAGGAATCAACATATCATTTGTACTTTGTAAGTTACGTTTAAAACGTTCTTTTTTTGCTCAAATTTGTGATGCATTACATTATGTATTAAGCTCAATCCTGACACTATTGCTTTTAAAGCTGTTAAAGCTGTTAACTCTTAAAGGTAAAGGTTTCCAAAATAGATTTTTCAAATCAACCTTTTCCACTATAAAAACCTAACAAAAATGTTATGTTAAGGGTTTTAAAATTTTTGTTTATTGTGATTAAGAGCAACATTTGAATTTGTTAAATCTAATATTAAAGGCGTTTAGTGCACTGAATAATCTTAATTTATCATAACTCAATAACTCACTCTTCACTTTTTCCAAGCCAATAATGACCAAATATTTTGTAAACCAAACCAAGATGATGGTAACCAACAGTTCTATAGTATTTGTAGTACTATTAAAGTTAAATCACAAATCAAATCAGACAAGTGTTACTATGCACAAGCAGTTGCAATGGAACATCTACTGTAGGCGTTTGTTTAAGCATTTGTTAATGATTTGTGAAACATTTTTGTAACATTTCTAATAATTACAGGTATTGAGTGGGTGGACACTAAGCACCGCACATTTATGGGTGTGTTCGGCAGTATGTCCTGGAGTATAGGCAACATGCTGCTGGCTGGTTTTGCTTATATGGTCACTGATTGGAGGATGCTGATTGTTATTGTCACTGCTCCTCTTCTTCTTGCTACAGCCACCTGGTGGTAAGAGAACACAGTTAAATGTTTTTAGTGGGGGAAAAGTGTGTAAAAAGAGTACTGAGTGTTCATCACAGTAAGTGTCTGTATGTAAAGGCATGGCATCTTTTTTTATTTATTTATTTCACACAGTAAATTCAGTATTATTTAAACTTGTGTAGTACTGCCTACATCCTTTGTCATTAATGCCCACAAGCATTGGGTTTTCCTTCCTTAGGTTATAACATTTACTTTATCAAAAAGAGCCGTCACTGCCAAAGTGAATGACTTTCTTAAGTCTCTTTTTTATTCTTTTATTTTTTATAACTGTTACTAATTTTAAAAAAATATTTTATTTAAGCAAATAATTTTGTTTTACTTTTTTTAATTTTCTAAAATACTTTTATTTTCTAAAAATATATTATTTTATTAAAATTTAAACAGGAAAATAATTGCAAGAATTTCTTCAAATCAAATTCAATTATACAGCATTTGTCGTTTTTGTTTAAATTGTCTAATTCTTTTTGAAAAAGTAGCGATGTTCTGAATTTTGTGAATTTATTATTATTATTATTATTATTATTATTATTGTTATTATATTACTTCTATTCACTTATTTTGAAGGTTTTTCCAACATGTTACAACAGATTACATGTTTCAATGAAATATCAATTTATTATATATTATATAATTTATTATCAAATATATATATATATATATATATATATATATATATATATATATATATA
>CAIGQQ010025256.1:1838-24924 GCA_903798035.1 Danio albolineatus
GGACAGTTAAGTGTTTAACTGGACTTTACTCATACACACCGACACACTACTAACACTGGATTTTGAGGACAGTTAAGTGTTTAATTGGACTAGCTAATAGATAGACAGACAGACATACAAATAGATAGATGGATGGATGGAGAGACATATGTAAATAGATTGATCAATGACATCAAATCGCTGTCTCAAATGCATTTATTCAACAAGGTTTTTTAATAAAACAACAACTTAATGACAACATTTTTAAGGGTTCTGCCCCTTAAAGTGTTAGTTCAACAAAAAATGAAAATTGATTTACTCCCCTTAATGCCATCCTCAGTGTACATGACCTTCTTTCAGACTTTTTTCAGAAGGAATTCTTCTGGGCACTTTCAAACATTATAATGGTAGTGAATTGTGACCCCTTTTTAAACATCAAAAAAGCACAAATATCTGTCATCAAACTATCCCATACACATCCGGGAGGTTAACGTGTCTTTTGAAGCAGACCAATGGGTTTTGTATCTGTCAGTGTGTGTGTGCTTGTTCGCAAAAAGTCAAGTTGGCTGAGTTTGGGACATCTTCTATTTGTTCTTTGATTCGGTTAGGTTAATCTGATGCCAATGCGCAAGCAGCAACTGGAGTTCATAATTCATCCAAAATAAATATTTTTGTTACAAACCTATCGAACCGCTTCAAAAGACATGACATGTATTGGAACGGTTTGACGATGGACAGTTGTACTTTTTTCAACGTTCCAAAAAGGCCTACACTTTACATCCCTTACAGCAGTGTTTCCCAACTGGTGGGTCGCGACCTAAAAGTGGGTCGCAGGAACATTTTCAGTGGGTCGCGGAGTGTGTGGTCAAAAAAAACAACAAAAGTTTAATTATTTTTAACTTGTTTCTGACTTTTATTTTGAAATGCGCACACGACAACCGATCCCTTTGGAATCGACGTGGAAAGCGACATGTTGCCGAGCAACATAGAGAGTCAGCTGGTGAAGCTGTCATGTGATAAGACGCTGAAACAGAAATTCAGTGAAGTAAGCCCTTCCAGTTTTGGCAATCTGAGAGTAAGATTAAACTAGGGGTGGGCGATATGGAAAAAATATATCACGATTTTTTCAGGGGAAATCACTGTAAGGACTCACTGCAGAAGATGTGCAGAACTTTCAAAACCAGTTCGAATCAGGCCTGGAAATTGGTGCCACATTGTCTGTCATCTAGACCTCGCCTAAGGCTATGTCATAACAAAACAGAGCATCCTTATTTCAAACCTTACTTGTGCCAGATGTTTGGAAGACCCTTCGGCTAACTTCGTTAATTATTAAGTCTAAAACAAAGGCGTTTTATAGGAGTTTCGGCGGGCTTCGTGTCACGATACTGTTTTAATGACTCCCTGGTCATGTGCTGGCCTTAGGGCACACTGTTCGCCCGCCAAATGTTCAATTCCTAGAGACTGAGAGATCTCTTGATTTTGAATCCATACATGAAATTGAAGACAATATCTTGAAATATGCAAAATGAAGGCAGATGCATCTTTTGAATAATATGCTATAGGTTTTCCTCATATGTTGTGTGAATTCCAGCCAACCAAGTTGATCAATGTGTTGTTTTAATCCTTATAACAGATAAAACTTGTGTGTGTGTCTGAAATGTATAGTGTTTAGTACTACATTAAAGCTAGTGACATTTGCAATACGGTGATGTAAATGAAAAGTTTTTAGTATGAAATAATAATCATTTTGTAACCTTTGATATAAGAGTTACAAACTTACAAGGGATTTTGCCACGTGAAACCAACATGCATTCTCTGTTAATCATTGACCTTTACTACATGATACGGGGCGTGGACCCGCCCTTCATGATCACTGCTCATTGGAAGATGGAGCCACAGGGATGGACCAGACCAGGTCGCTTAAAACTGCCCTGCAACCGTAAATTCTTTGCTTTTGTATCAGCTACGCTAGCTGTGCACTCTGCCCCCTCTCGCCCTGCATGGACACCGCGCCGCCACGTGATTGGGTCACCACGAACTTTCATGCAAACTAGGTTTCGGGACAGCTGAAACCGCACGAACTTCCGCAAACCGAGAGTCCGGCACCCAGAACAACAGCCAATCACCAGGGAGTGAACCCAAAAGACGTCACCGAAGCGAGTCACCACCCAATCAGGACCAACGTGCTTCCCAAGCCGGCGGGTGAGGGAAAACTCAAGATTCAAGACTTCAGCAAAATCGCAAGTAACACGAGCTAACGTCTCTAACTGATCTGCTGCTGATTGTTCTTAAGCTAAGCTCAATCTCTGCTTTTGTGGTTTCTCAGGTGTGATTCTAAGATCTAGTCAGAAGTACTAGAATTGATTTGGGTCGGTTGTCAACTCATTTTGCATCCTCTGAACTGCCTCTGTGTGTATGTGTGAATGTGTGTGTGCGTTTGTTCGTTGTTTGCTTATTACGTAGTTAGTTTCATGTATCGTAGTGTAGCTCAATAAATCTTTGTTCTCATTTTGTACGAACTGTGTTCTCGTTTATGTGCTTATCAGTCATTGCCTCGAGCTGTAGATTTTGTTAACTTGCTAAAAGTAACCCAATACTGTGTTATGTTATTATCATTGGCCACAGAAATATTATAAACAAGATTGGTAAACACAATGTTTTTCTATTTGCTAGACAAATGGTAGATAAAGTGTGAATCTTTTAATCTGATTCAATCTGACTCTATTGAGTCGAATCAATGATTCGAATCCTCAAGATCCGATTCATTGAAATGAGCTAATAAATCCCTGATCGGTCTATTTAATGTAGCTTGGACCCCTACACCATATTTGTGCACAATGCCCACAGTAAAAACTGCAGGGTTCCACACAACTCTTTCATGTAGTCCCAACACAAATTGATTAAGTTTGATTACACTTTAACAAATTTATGCGAATTGAACATAAAAAAATAAGTTGTCCCAATGAAATCTCAAGAATTGTGTTGTTTCAGCTCATTTAAATTAAGAAGTTTGAACAAGTAAAAAAAATAAATACATTTTAAGTGCACTTGCAAATAGTTTATTATTTTACCAATCAAATGGTCGGCACTGAAAAGAGAATTAGAAAGATTAGGGAGGTGAAAATGTTTGGGCAGGTGCAGGGAACACTGTCCTACACCCTTAGATTGTGTTTTTGAATATTCACGTTAACATAATAAGTTCACAGAACTCAAAGATTATTGTGTAACAGATTACACAAAAATATTTTAGTGATGTTTTTAAATGTTTTAATATTACATAAAATAAAAATTATATTTACAGTTGCCTTAACTCAATGTTATCGTATAAATATTGATATTTCTCAACTTATAATTGGGAGTAAATCATTTAAAATTAACAATATTTTTCAACTCATATAATGTTGAAAATAGACTCAAAATTTTTAATATTTGCAACTCATATACTATCGGAAATACACTCACAATTTTCAATATTGTTCAACTCGTATAATATGGGAAATATA
Source organism: Danio albolineatus (assembly GCA_903798035.1). NCBI lineage: Eukaryota > Metazoa > Chordata > Actinopteri > Cypriniformes > Danionidae > Danio > Danio albolineatus. The sequence continues at coordinate 5,321 of CAIGQQ010025256.1, forward strand.
TTGTAAACTGTTTAATAATTTTCTACTTAAAATGCGGGACATACACTCAAAATTAATTCTAAACCTAAATACACCTGCTCATATCCCTACATTGAGTTCATTCCCTGTCATCGGCTGCCACTCATCGATGAAGTCGGAAAATAGCCAGTAGTAGTAAGCAGTACCATAGCTTCAGACTGATGTTCTAGAAAATCATTGACCTTTTTGTAATGTACAGAGTATTCAACATCATCCGTCCAGAATTGAATGGACATATTTCAGACTTTTAAAATTATCATTATATGCTGAGAAAGGTTTGGCAGATAATTCAGAACTGAATAACATCTCCAAGACACTTCAAAAAACCTGCCTGCAAAGCTTCACTACTGGACACTGGAGAATTATAGATGTGTGTAAATTGCTGTAACCGTGAGGTAGCTTTCAAAATTACATTAATACATCTTCTTCACCAGTGAACTCGTAAATTAAATCAACATTTGGCTGGCATTATCAATTATCTTTTATAAAATAATCTTTGTATTTTCACACCTGCTCACACTAACCTGCAAAACAGTCACTGCCAATAGAATAAATGACCTTTTATATGTTCCTTTTAGCCAATGATGGACGCAGTGGTGTATTATATTACTCATACTCGAATTATAGTTATTAGACATAGCACACACATATTATTTCATATTCTATTTGATGTTATTTATTATTCTTTTCACATATAATGTATTATTTTATTCTACATTATTGTATATAATTTGTACTATTATAATAATGTGTGATTTATTACTTTTTATAAACTGTTTTTGGTTATAAAACTGTAAGAAAAAAGAGGATTCCAGCACTACTTTAGTTAAAGGAGAGACATTTATTGATACATCTCTTTATACTACAAAATATTACAAGTTTCAGCTTTCTTACTTCTAGGTAACTGAAGTTTTTTTCACACCCTAAAAGTATAGTTTAGTATAGTTGCGGACCTTGAGGCGTCTAGCTGTCTAAAATGATTTAGCCCTGTATTTTGAAACACAAAGTTGTGACTTATTGCTCGCTGGTGGCTTAAACTGAACTATATATATATTTTTTTAAATTACATACAGGTTAGATACAGTTTAATGTATATGCCTGAATAAGACGTATATGCATGGAAAACAGAATATACAAGAGTTAGTCAAACTGAGAGTCAAAGTTGTTATTATTTATATACTTAAAATATAGCGTTACAGGGACCCAAATCCTTAACAGAATTATTATTATTATTATTATTATTATTATTATTATTATATTCTACAGTGCTTCACGGAAATCGCGCACTGCACCTTAAAAGTTATTGAATATGGCGGCGCGGTGGCGTTGCTGTCAGTGGCGTTCTAAAAAAGAATGTGTTCGATGACGTTGATTAACTAGTGTGACCTGCATTAGTGTCTGACCATCGCTGACATTAGCGGTGTGTAAAGATCTTTCTAAAAGTATCATTGTAGGTTATTATATTTAGTTGTTTCTACGTGCTTTTGCTGAAGGACACTAAAGATTTCAGTATTTCTCTCTGTCATCTCGTTTCAGATGATCATTCTCTAATGAATGACTTTGGGGTCATTAATATGCACACCACCAGCAATGTTTGATTGACCGCAACACTTCCTAGTGAGATTACGTTCATTAATAATAATTAGCCTGTGTTGTCGAGATTGAACACAAGATGGCAGTGAAAGCAGTCATTTTATTTCTGAATGAATCTAAAGGCTTTTCAGAAAAGTCTACATTGAGCTCCATGAAGCAACAAGATCGCCTACCTGAATTCAACTGCTTGTAAAGTGTAACTTACACTATTTCTCTGCTATAAAATATTACGCTATGATTGAATACATTATTATCAGTGGTTTAGTCGGGGCTACACACGTATATTCTGTATGCCTACTTTTTTCCAAGAGCTGTTTGGGTATTACGACCTCTGACCCTTGGTATACTTACTTGCTCTGCTGATTACACTTGCCTAATTTACGTGTATTTATTTACAAATGTTTTTTTTTTACTACTTGCATCTTAATTATTTGCAATTGGTGCATTTTTTGCATAAAACAGCGTGGAGTGTGCTTTGCTTTTGTTTTCCTGATTTTTTAAATTTTATTTTAAATTAAATGTTTATATTAAAAACATACCATTCATGAAACAGCTTGAAACATGATTTTTTTTTGTACAGTATTTAAATAAATATATATATTTTAAGTCCCTAAAGAGTTAAACAGTTGGACTTTGGTTTTACCATAGCTTAATACATTCAGCAAATCTCCAAGTCTGCTGCGGGCATTATTAGCTAAGCATAAGCCATTAAGTAGGATTAGACTATTAGCATCTCGCTTTAAAATGAACAACTTTGTTTAAATATTTTTCTTGTTTAAATGGATAGTTCACCCAAAAAAACGCCTTTTTTTCTTCACACAAAAGATATTTTGAAGAAAGCTGGAAACATGTAACCATTGACTTCCATAGTATTTTTTCGTCTGTGGAAGTCAGTTACAGGTAACTGATGTTAAATATATATCGCTAATGAATCAAATAAACTGACTTTCATCGTTTCTTCGCCTACTTTTATTAAAAATGTGGGTTGGGTGAATAAAAGTACACGACTCACCACTGATTATTATATCAAATATTAAACATACTAGACTATGATTTAATGCATTAATTCTGTTGTATATTTATTAATTGTTTTTGTAAATATTGTTCAGATACTTAAATATTTTCAGTCATTTATTGCTTTTTTTAATCATTAAGGATTTATCACACTGTTTAGTACTGAGTCGAAGGATTTAATATTATCTCTTTCTTCACATTCAGTAAATTATAGTATTCTGAGTAATTTTCTCACAACAAACTTTATTTTTGAATACTTTTTCATGAGGTCCTACAAGTCATTGAGCTGTAAACGACGCAGGGAAATGGTGAAAAATAATAATAATTGGAATAATAATTATTTATTACGTAGAAAATAACATCAGATCAAAGAAATGCTTTACATCGGGGGTGCTCAACCCTGGTCCCGGAGATCTGCCTTCCTGCAGATTTCAGCTCCAACCCTGATCAAACACACCTGCCTTTAATTATCAAGTACTGTTCAGGTCCTAATTAATGAGTTCAGGTGTGATTGAACAGGATTGGAGCTGAAATCTGCAGGAAGGTAGATCTCCAGGAACAGGGTTGAGCACCACTGTTTTACATTCTCGTAAAGGAGATTTTTTATTTCTCGAGCATATCGAAATATCTGCAGCATTCAGTGCACAGTATTAGTGTTGGCAGTGACCGCCCTTTTTGAATTGTAATATCCACCTGGGAAAAAAAATACACAAGTCACAAGCCAATTATTTTTGCTTTAACCTAAAAGCTGATATTGTAAATTCTATGCAGATTAACTGACATTTTAATTTTGAAAGATCCTATTTGTAATTATTATGAAACTTATAAACAGTTGTTAAACTGTTATTGTGTAACTGCTATTGCCTGTGGTAGTATTTTCAGAAAGATAATACAGTAATATGTACAGTAGACCTACATAGCACTAAAAATATGTTACAAATAATAATTGTGTTATATATGATACATTTTCTTTTAACATTTTTACTTTAAAGTGTTTTATTTTGCCAGAAAACATTGCTTGAAAACTGTCCCAGAATGGTACAACTCCACAGAGAATAAGAGCAAGCTGTAAATATTATAAAATAATTCTGTTGACACTCATTTTGATCAAATCAAACACTGAAATAATTGTTTGTTGGTGAAATAGGATGCCACATTGATTTACGCCATAAAACCTGGCAACTTTCAGGAATCGCTTTAATAAAATCAATAAACTTACTCATGTCCGATGTTGCTACTCGCTAAAAAAGTTCTGGTCTGAGCATGCAGTTGGGTCTCTGGGCCTGTCGCTTCACCCAACCCAACAGCTGGTGGCACTGTCTGAGAAAACCAGAGGTCTGGAAGTGCAGGTCTGAGCGTGCAGGCATGAGCGTGCAGTTGGGTCTCTGGGCCTGGAGCTTTACCCTACTCGTTTCTGCGGCAATGCGTCATGTTTGTCACGTGACACACCGCAGCCACGATAGCAATGTATGACAGATGTATTCCTTTTATTATGCTTTTCCGTTTTAATATAACATATATAAGTGAGTGTTTTTTTTTGTTTAAAAGACGTATAAATGATCTTGATTGTGATCTATAACTAGAGATAGGTGTCACCATGTTTACTTGCGACCGACTGCCAGCTGGGAGCAAAATAGATTGAACTTTATTGTTACTTTCATTATGTGTATCTGTACACATCGCCAAATTATACTTGAATAGATTGTTAGACTTCCATAGACTTTGTGTTTTTCAAACTCTAAATGTATTGTTTTACTAGCACGTGTGTATTTACATGTCTAAGACATAAAATAAGCATTGGGTGGTTAAAATCACTGCATAATTGTGATAATATAAGACGTCTTTCTCTGGCTCAGCGCAAGCCACGTGCCAAATCTCAGTTTGAATTTGTCACGTCATGCTTGTCGAGCTGGATAACTAGTAAACACCAGCACCAGGGACATTACGTTCCTCACTTCAAAACTGAACAAAATTAGGAATCTGAAGTGATTTACCCTGCTGTTGCTCCCTTCCTCCTCATCAAAGACTCCAACATGTTTGTGTTTCAGGTGCTTGATCATTGCCGTGGTGCTCCTGTCATCACGTTTGCATATTTGGCCGTTAACACACTTGTTTATTCAGTGTGAAATCCTCCCACACCTTGGATGACTATAGGGTCGCACATTTCTCTGCCTTCGCCAAGTATCTTTCCTCTAATGTTACCTTCGCTTGTTTTTTTGCTCCGTCTTGTTTATGAGACGCCGAACTCTGAACTGGCATCAGTGCACGAGAAAAGCAAACAGTTTTTTTTATAATTAAATGCGCCGCTCAACATGACGAATCAGTTATGAAATTTGCTGCAAACACTTTTAGTAATTTATTTTAATTGATTCGTTGTTGCAGCCCCAATTTGTTTCTCATCGTATTGTGAAAAAAAGGCCAAAATGAGTTTGTTCAGTACATGTACTTTTATTTAACAGTAAAAATACATTAATTCTGTGAAGTCTTATAAACACATTTCCAATTGTAGCTGTACATTGTGTTCTACAATATGTTCATGTGCTTAAAAGGATAGATCACACAAAAAAATGGAAATTCTGTCATCTTTTACTCATCTTTCACTTGTTCCAAAGCCGTTTAAGTTTCATCCTTCTGTAGAACACAAACAAAGATAATCTGAAAAAACCTGTAACCATTGACTTCCATGGTATATTTTTCCTACTATGGAAATCACTGGTTACAGGTGTACCAAATATCTTCTTTTGTGTTCAACAGAAAAAAAGAAACACTTAACTTGTGGGTGAGTAAATTTTCAGTTGTCGGTGAACTATTGTTTCAAGTCCAGATGTTAAAACAAGCTTTCATGTTCTCAAGGGTATTGACAACATATTTTGTAAGCTTAAAGAATTTAAAACTGGGGTCAAGGTCATTTGCTCTTGTTTGAGTAGATACACTTGAGAGAAACAAATAGGCAAACAGATTTTTAAAGTAGTATTGTACAGTATTTGCATTGTTTTGTTGTATTTTGTAAGGGAATTTGAATGAAAAAAAAACTGTGTATTACTTGTGTATGTGTTTTAATACACTTTCAAGATTTCAAGAGTTCACACTTAGCTGATGATTGATTATAAAGCTTGTTTGGCATGCTGTCCTGGGAGAGAGCCCTGAGCTCATAAGATCCTCGAGCCCGGGTCTACCTCCTATTTGCAAGGCGAGAGGGTAGTTTGACCTCAGGTAGATCTCAAGAAATCCCCTGCTGTTGTAGCTAATGAACGGATAGTGATTGCTCTTAAGAGATAACTACTTTCTAGGAGCATGTCTATGGTGCCAATTTGGATTAGTCAATTAACTTAAATTGAATGTTTTTGGACTGTGGTAGGAAACTGGGGAACCGGGGGGTGGGGTCCCACGTGAGCACAGGGAGAATGTGTAAACTCTGCACAGAAACATTGGCTGGCTTGGTAAGGACTAGAACCAGTGAAGTTCTTGCTGTGAGGCAATAGTGCTAACCACTGGGCCACCGTGCCACCCTTCTAGGAAAGCAGGAGAAGTAGGGGTGGAAGGGGGGGATTCTTCATAACAAAGATGGCTGTTATATGGAACTTAGGGTATTTATACAGGGAGTGCAGAATTATTAGGCAGGTTGTATTTTTGAGGATTAATTTTATTATTGAACAACAACCATGTTCTCAATGAACCCAAAAAACTCATTAATATCAAAGCTGAATATTTTTGGAAGTAGTTTTTAGTTTGAGCTAAAAACAAAAACAAATTAGTGACCAATATAGCCACCTTTCTTTGCAAGGACACTCAAAAGTCTGCCATCCATGGATTCTGTCAGTGTTTTGATCTGTTCACCATCAACGTTGCATGCAGCAGCAACCACAGCCTCCCAGACACTCTTCAGAGAGGTGTACTGTTTTCCCTCCTTGTAAATCTCACATTTGATGATGGACCACAGGTTCTCTATGGGGTTCAATTCAGGTGAACAAGGAGGCCATGTCATTAGTTGTTTTTCTTTAAGACCCTTTCTTGCCAGCTACCCTGTGGAGTACTTGGACATGTGTGATGGAGCATTGTCCTGCATGAAAATCATGATTCTGTACCACTGCTTGAAGGTGTCTTCCAGAAACTGGCAGAAGGACTGGGAGTTGAGCTTGACTCCATCCTCAACCCGAAAAGGCCCCACAAGCTCATCTTTGATGATTCCAGCCCAAACCAGTACTCCACCTCCACCTTGCTGGCGTCTGAGTCGGACTGGAGCCCTCTGCCCTTTACCGATCCAGCCACAGGCCCATCCATCTGGCCCATCAAGACTCACTCTCAGTTCATCAGTCCATAAAACCCTAGAAAAATCAGTCTTGAGATATTTCTTGGCCCAGTCGTGACGTTTCAGCTTGTGTGTCTTGTTCGGTGGTGGTGGTTTTTCAGCCTTTCTTACCTTGGCCATGTCTCTGAGTATTGCACACCTTGTGCTTTTGGGCACTCCAGTGATGTTGCAGCTCTGAAATATGGCAAAACTGGAGGCAAATGGCATCTTCGCAGCTGCACGCTTGACTTTTCTCAGTTCATGGGCAGTTATTTTGCGCCTTGGTTTTTCCACACGCTTCTTGCGACCCTGTTGACTATTTTGAATGAAACGCTTGATTGTTGGATGATCACGCTTCAGAAGCTTGGCAGTTTTAAGAGTGCTGCATCCCTCTGCAAGATATCTCACTATTTTTGACTTTTCGGAGCCTGTCAAGTCCTTCTTTTGACCCATTTTGCCAAAGGAAAGGAAGTTGCCTAATAATTCTGCACATCTGATATAGGGTGTTGATGTCATTACACCACACCCCTTTTCATTACAGATATGCACATCACCTAATATGCTTAAAGGGTAGTAGTCTTTCCAGCCTATACAGCTTGGAGTAAGACAACATGCATAAAGAGGATGATGTGGTCAAAATACTCATTTGCCTAATAATTCTGCACTCCCTGTAGTGGCTTAGGAATCGTCTGATTGGTGAATCATAAATTGGATAATGCGGGACCGGCTGCAAGCAATCATAAGCATGTGATCCTCTCGAAATTAGTTTATAAATAAACTTCACAAGTGGAGTAAAATGAACAAATTAAAAACATGAAGTCTATTCAACTTATAATACAAATTAGAACAACTCTTATCTTTTAAGTAGAGCTCACTCAAGTTTAAGTATACTTAATTTTTTAGGGCAACCAGTTTCCTCTTATTTTTTAAGTAAACTCAACTTATCCGGGCTTAGAGTGTAGACAAGACCACAATTTTGAGGACTCTGCTCTCCATCGTGAAGCTTCATGTGAGTGCTGAGGCTGCTTTTATGTTTAAAGTCCTTTCCACACTCACTGCATCTAAAACGATCCTCTCCTGAGTGAGTCTTCATGTGTCGCCTAAAGGAGTCTTTGCGTGTGAGACTCTTTCCACACTGATCACATGTGAACACTATGGTTCCAGTGTGACCATCCATGTGGTTTATGAGTCTAGCTTTACGTATGAAGCTCTTTCCACACTGAACACATGCAAACGGCTTCACTCCGGTGTGAGTTCTCATGTGGTAATTGAGTGTGTTTTTATGTGGGAAACTTTTACCACACTCTGTGCATGTGTAAGGTTTCTCTCCAGTGTGAATCCTCATGTGGATGTTAAGGTCTTGTTTTCGAGCAAAACTTTTCCCACACTGTGTGCAAGTAAAACTTCTCTCTCCAGTGTGAGTGCTCATGTGGACTTTAAGGGTTCTACTTTGGTTAAAACTCTTTCTACACTGATTGCAAGAGTAAGGCTTCTCCCCAGTGTGAATTCTCATGTGCACTGCAAGGTTTCCTGTATGACTGAAGCTTTTTCCACACTGTTGGCATGTGTACGGCCTCTCTCCAGTGTGAATTCTCATGTGGGTTTTCAAGTCATAGATTTCAGAAAAACTCTTTTCACACTGTTTGCAGGTGTGCGGCTTCTCCCCAGTGTGAATTTTCATGTGCACTGCAAGGCTTCCTGTAGTATAGAAGCTTTTCCCACACTGTTGGCATGTGTACGGCCTCTCTCCAGTGTGAATACTCATGTGGGTTTTAAAGCCTTGTATTTGACCAAAACTCTTTCCACACTGTTCACAGGTGTAAGGTTTCTCCCCTGTGTAAACTCTCATGTGAACATCAAGGCTTTGCTTTTGTCTGAAAGTCTTCCCACACTGTTTACAGCTGAAAGGCTTCTCTCCAGTGTGAATTCTCATGTGGACTTGAAGGTTGTTTTTTCGGCTGAAACTGTTTCCACATTGACAACAAGTGAAATTACACCTAGATTTGGATTTCCGAGGTCTTCCGCGTGATGAAGTCTTTTTAGTCAGTGCGAGTTTTTCATCAGTCGTTATTTCTTGGGGTTTCTCAAACTGCTGTTTCTCTTTCACTTCATTCTGTTGATGAGTCTCTTCTTTCAGCACCATCAGCTCTTAAAAATTAAATAAAAAGTTAACTTTAGTGTGAAGTCACAAAGCGACAAGAAATAGATGTTTCACTCAAAAATTAACATGACCTCACCATTTACTCTCCGTCATGTGGTTTTAAACATTTCCTGTCTTCTGGAACACAAAAGCCAGCGTTTCTTTTAAAATATTTTCTTTTGTGTTCAGCAGAATCAAGAGACTCATAAAGGTTTAAAACCACACGAGGGAGAGTGTGACGAGGTGTGATGGAATACAGGTCACAAAAAATATGGCAGAGCCCTTATGTCCAAAATGTCATTTATTGAGTCTCCGTTCCTCTTTACGGTCCATTCAAAAAAGCTCAAGAAAACAAGAAAATAAACAAACAAACAAGAAATATATACATGTAGAAATTACCTATCATTGCTGTTCAACCTTACACAAAATGGTAGGGCACACTAGCACTATTTGCCTCCCACTGCAAAAGACCCCCCTCAACAACCAACAGGTCTGGTGGCTTATATACTAGTTTCAGAAAGCAGCTGACGTAAAATAAGTCTTTGGTGTTCCCAGAATGTGTCTGAGGTTTCAGCTCAAACTCAGATAATATACCTTGCAGAATATTTAATTTGGGGGTCAGAGGAAAACCAAGCTCTTTTAGTGCCTGTGGCTTTAAATGCAAATTATCAAATGCACTCGCTCTAGATTACTCGTGTTGTGTTCCCTCATGTGTATCTTCCACTGGATTTAAACATTTTTTACTTGCTTGGAAAACCCGAGTAAGACAAATCCTGCATGTTCATAGCAAGTGCGCATGATTCACACTTATATTTGTGAGTTTGCATTATTGTATATAACTTATACAAATGTTTCCCAGTACTGGGTTGCAGCTGGAATTGCAGCATCAAGCAGCATTAAGCATGGGCCAGTATAAGATTCTGACGGTACGATAACCTTAAACAAAACTATCATAGTTTCACGGTACTGTGATTACTGCTCTAAAATATATTCTTTTTAAATGTCTGGGTAAAAGTATTTTGGAGCAGTAAACATGTCAGGCTAAATCATTCAAATGAATCATGGACTTCTGTTGTCTTCATTAGTTTCAGAAACACAGATTTCTTAACAATTTAAAACAGCATCTTTGGATATCTTTTCTGCAGGAGATACTGTTGTCCTGAAAAATGTACAATAAAATAAATAAATAAATAAATACAAATAAAAAACTTACATATACTGAAGGAACGGTACAGCAGAAAATTTTGGCGGTTTTAAGGCCTTGATTTTTCCAAACTGTGCTATACATTGAAAATGGTTATCGTCCCATGCCTAAGCAGCATAACACTGTTTTCAGGTAGATGAAGAATATGGTCAATACTGACGAACTTTACACTCAAATGTTTGCATATCATCAGCATGCTGTAATCCATTTCTGAAGCAGCAAAAGTCATTTTTAGACTAGTTTGTTGGCCAGTTGTAGTCAGTGCAATGCTAAACGTTATTGTTCCACTAGAATTTGTTTGTTTTGTTTCACGTCGTCCCACAACAACGTCATATAGATTAGAATACTGTACAATGTTTTATAATAATTAATTATTTTAGTGTCCGTTTCATTCAGCATGTTTAATATAGGTGGCATCCACGGTTTTTTACAAACTTTAAACCAGGGTTTCTGCAGTTTTTACCACGTTAAATTTAAGACTTTTTAAGACCATTATGAATGAAATTTCAGACTCAAAGGAATTTTTCAAATGGCCCAGACGGAAAATATTTTTTTTTTGCCTATTATAATTTAATACATTTATCAATACAATAATAAATGAGTGATAAAAATAAATATTTTAGATATTTCTTAGCAAAAGTTTTTAAATATTGTGTAAAAACAAGCTCTACTTGCATCCATACACTTTTTTCCAACAGAAACTTTCTTTAAAAAAAAAGTGAACAAATGTTTTAAAAGTTTTAAAAACTATAATAAACTAAATCTATGCACAACAATCTGTCCAGGTCGATGTCCTCAGCAGTAAATACATGGAGCACGTTTAAACAATTGTTATTGTGAGGAAAATAATTAAACCCTGTTTAAACACAATAGCCCTGGTAATTAGTTATTATAATAATGATGTAATTCTAACTCAGATACTATCTGTGAGAACTAGTAACAACTACTAGAAACAAGTTTAAACCCAAAAAGAAGTTAATAAAAAAAGGGAATTGTGATCAACGTGACATATGCAAATGGAAAGTACTAAGCCAACACTATCACTGTATTAGCAGATATCTTCTGTGGGAATACTGTAGGTCAAATATCCTCAGCTCAGTAACACCTTAATTTATTGTTTTTAATTATTTTATGTAGCGCCAGTGCTCAAGGACACTTTACAAACAGTAGGAGAACAAGAGAAGCAATAACCTTAAGAATGACAAAAGACATGTGAACAAGTAACGAAAGAAACTCATTCCTGTCTTTCGATGAGTGCTGATGTGTGTTTAGGAGAACTAGGCAGCACACTCAGGGCTGCAGGATGGATTTAATTTAGTATTCTTATTATTAAAATATATCTGAATGAGGATCAAATGACTGAGTTGGTCTTTGAGAAGGAAAATTAACCTGTTTGTTCCTGCAGATCTTCATGTTTGACTCTGAATGTTTCTTCAATCTTCACATCTTCACTCTCCTCTTTAATAAACGCCATCTTTATAACAGTGTGGAGATCAGTCGCTTCAGCAGGAGTTTTTCTCTGCGTTTGGACACTTTATCCTGTTTAAAATGAACAAAGAAATAAAATGTTCTGTTTAAAATAAATAAAACAATGAACAGAAACAAAATAACTTCTCTTCAAGACTTGCTTCAACAGTTTCTTTATATGAGAGGAATTAACAAACAGAAATCAGGTAAGTCCAAGCAAGAAACAACTGCCACAAATGACCAGATTAAATCTAGTGCTCAATTACTTATAGTGATGTTTACAGTGAATGACATTATGCTGTTTCATAGATTAAACCTTCATTAAAACACTTATTACACACATTTCTGTTTCTTTATTCAAACAATAGCCCTCATTACTGAGAGTAAAACAGTACTACGTTGTTTAAAGGGTTAAAATAATATTGTCAACAGCAGGTACATCATTTAACATCGGAATCGCAGCACAGCCATATGATGTCACATCGCCACGCCAAAATGAAAGCCTTTTTTTTGTTTAGCTTTTTTTGCTACTTACTGTTGCGGTCATGACTTATTAATAAATGTCCCCCTCGTTTTCCACTTTACAAAACAATATACAAAACATTAAATCTAATCTTAAGACAATTTTGAAAAACTTTTTAAATTAACTTCATGATGACTGCATGTCTAAAACACATTACTTCCTATTATTATCAGAGTCCAAATCTCATCCTGCTAATTATGACCTCTTCTTTTCCTTTTCTACAACTTTGTAGGCCTAAATTACTGCTGTTTTGTTTTGGGCGGGTGGATCTGAAACAACCCAAATTACTGGCAAAAAGCAATAAAAACAGCTAAAATCACCTGATTTTAATATATATTGTAATAGTGCTTGAATAAGCACTTTATTTTAATACACTAAATTAAAATAAATAAACAATACAACACAGCATCTGCCCTTCTATGGCAAAAAAAAAAAAGAATAAAAAAAAATACAGCGTCTGGTCCCTGTGGCAAAAATAATATTTAATAAAAATATTTTTTTAAAAGCGCAGCATCGGGCACCCTGTGTCTAAATAAATTGTGGTGGACACACAAAAATGATTTCCTATTGAAATACATTGAATGGAAATGTGTGCAGGGTAACACAAAAAAGAGGGAAATTTGTCCGTCAATACTAATTAATAGACTAAATTTCGTGAATATTTCACGAACTGCCGTGAGACTGGGTTGGTTAAATGTTTAGAGCTTACTGTTTTACATTTTTTATTGTAACATAATTTGTTACAAAGAAAGTAATGAAATATGTTTGGCATGTTTTAGAATAACAGGGGCAAGTCAGAATCACAATTTGTATCTGCAAATAACAAAATAATAATAATAATGACTTAGTCCTTTTGTTATAGCCTAAACTGTCAATGTTTCCTGGGAGATACAACTCATAAAATCATTAAATCATAAATCAATATTTATTTTTTTTTTTACTTAGATCCAGATAATATATCAAATGACATGAATTTTTTTTTTGCTTGTAATTTTTCACTCCAGACTGTTTAAGGATTAGATATCTGGAAAAGGAACAAGACAAAAACTCGTAAATGAGAAAAGCATTTACGCTAAATATTTATAAATAACTTAATCAATACCACTGCATTCTCATCAAAGCATATCATTAATCCATATTAAACTGCATATTTTCAGTTATAACAGTCTGGGTCGTAAAACTGCCTGGATCCAAGTCTGCAGACGCCCATATAGGGGTAAAGTGGAAAACGAGGGATAAATTCATCAATAAGTCATGATTGCAGCAGTAGGTGGCAAAAAAGCTGACTTTTTTGAGGTGAGGCAGGCAGCAGCTCGCCACACTGAAGAGGGCGCTCCTGAGCTCACGTTTGGTCGCTCTTCTTCTATGCAGTAAAGCTCAATAGGAGTCTGTTTTGCTCTGACTGACTGCAGAAATATATCATATCAGCTTAAAAAGTTCTCAAAATTAGACTTTCGATCAAAACGTGAATAAATAATGGACGACCAATGCCGGAGCCAAAGGACTCGCTTCAAAGGACGCGACAGAAGATAACGCGATCATTTCAAACTAATTCAAGTCATGTCGAGACTTCATTTACAAGTAACGTTACTGTAAAGGTAAGAGCAGCGCGTGTATCCTGTGGGTGTGTGTGTGAATGAGAGAGAGAGAGAGAGAGAGAGAGCGAGCGCATCTGCAGTGGTGCTGTTTGTGTGTGAATGAGAAACAGCTGGGTTGGGAGGCATATTTAATCGCTATACATTTTACATTCCTCCTCGTCCCAATATGTACCTGCCATGTGTATAGAAACAATGCTGACATGATATATGAAACACAATCAGTAGTTGGCAAATATACCGGGTGGATTTGTTTGTAGATATACTTTTGACATTGAAAGTGTCAGTGCCTCACCAGCCACAAACCTCACCGCACATCACTGCTTCAACAGTTTCTTTATATGAGAGTAATTAACTAACAGAAATCAGGAAAGTCCGAGCACAAAAACTGCCACAAATGACCTGATTAAACTAGTACTCCATATATATAGTGATGTTTACTCAGAATGGAGTGACATTGTGTTGTTTAAACCTTCATTAAAACACTTAATCAATCGGAACTTTAATCAATCGGTTTATATCTGTGTAAACGCTTTTAAACGAACCTTTTTCCAGTTGAATCACAGCAAAGTTGACCACAGAGCAGGAGCGGCGCAGCATTATGACGTCACAACGCCACGCCAAAATAAAAGTCAGCTTTTTTTGCCACCTACTGCTGCAATCATGACTTATTGATGAATTTCTCCCTCGTTTTCCACTTTACCCCTATATAGGCATCTGCGGACTTCGATCCAGGCAGTTTTACGACCCAGACAGTTTTACACCCCTGTTGTTCCTGATGCGTCCAGTAGAAGGATAAAAGAGACATATGGCTAAATAATACATTTGAAGTCAACGCTTCCAGATTATTAAATGTCCTATTAATAAATATACTTAATTTTTTAGTTAAATATAAAAGCCAAGTTAATGTATCACAAAGTGAGTTTAAATATACAAACTGATACACACACCACACTTTTTCAGATATACAAAAGCCCAATTGCAAATTAATTTAGATCCAAGTAGAGAAAATAAAAACACACATAGTTGGATAGTGTAACGATTAACTGTAGCCTAGTTATACGTTTTCCTATAGAGATGTGCTTTTTGTCGTATTGATTATATATAAAGTTGCATTCTGAAAACTGCAAAATTATAACTGAAAATATGCAGTTTAATATGGATTAATGATATGCTTTGATGAGAATGCAGTGGTGTTGATTAAGTTATTTATAAATACTTTGCAAAATGCTTTTCTCATTTTACAGTTTTTGTCTTGTTTCTGTGACAGATATCTAATCTTTAAACAGTCTGGAGTTAAAAATGACAAGCATTTGATATCTTATCTGGATCTAAGTTAAAAAAGTTAAATATTTGATTTATGATTTAAGGATTTTAAGTGTTATCTCCCTAGAAACATTGACAGTTTAGGGTATAACAAAAGGACCAAGTCATTATTATTTATTTTTGTTTATTTGCAGATACAAATTGTGATTCTGACTTGCCCCTATTAATCTAAAACATGCCAAACATATTTAAGTACTTTCTTTGTGACAAATAATGATACAATAAAAAATCTAAATAAGCTCTAAACATTCAACCAACCCAGTCTCAAGGCATTTTGTGAAATATTCACGAAATTTAGTCTACTAATTCGTATTGATGGACACAAATTTCCCTCTTTTTTGCCACAGGGGGCAGACGCTGTATTTAAAAAAATAATAATATATATATATATATATATATATATATATTGCCATAAGGTAGCAGACGCTGTGTTGTATTGTTTATTTATTTTATCTTTGCCATAGGGTACACAGTATTCAAGCACTATTATAATATATATTTAAATCAGGTGATTTTAGCTGTTTTTATTGCTTTTTGCCAGTAATTGGGGTTGTTTCAGATCCACCCGCCCAGTAAAAAACAAAACAGCAGTAATTTAGGCCTACAAAGTTGTAGAAAAGGAAAAGAAGAGGTCATAATTACCAGGATGAGATTTGGACTCAAACTCTATAACAATAGAAGTAATGTGTTTTAGACATGCAAGACAGGCATCATAAAGAGGATTAAAAAAGTTTTCAAAATTGTCTTAAGATTAGATTAAATGTTTTGTATATTGTTGTGTAAAGTGGAAAATGAGGGGGACATTTATCAATAAGTCATGACCGCAACAGTAAGTAGCAAAAAAAGCTAAACAAAAAAGACTTATTTTGGCGTGGCGATGTGACGTCATACGGCTGCGCTGCAATTCAACTGGAGAAAGGTTTGTTTTAAAGCGTTTACACAGATATAAACAGATTAGCTAAAGTTTCAGGTTTTTCATCTGATGTTAAATTATGTACCTGCTGTTGACAATATTATTTTAACCCTTATCAGACTCGCCAAGCAATCTTTCATGCAATAATTATTAGGGCTGGGTATCCTTCCAAAATTTTCGATACCGATACCAATACCGATACCCTGAATTCAATACCTGTTCCGAACCATACTTTTTTCGATACTTTTATTTTAAGAAATATATTTTAACAAGATTACATAACACAATCTCAGAGAAACTTTGGTTTTATTTTTTTCAGGATGTTTGTGACACTTTTCACAGCAGGCTTATCTCTAAGACCAATAAACAAAGAACAAAAGCACAAAATGAACAAAGTGTAGTTAACACAATATATTAGTGCAAACAGTTTTAATAAAGTTCAAGCAGTTTTAAGTCAATCAATTTTAAGTATTTGTGAGGCTTACTGCTGCTTAAAGGTTTAGTTCACCCAAAAATTGAAATTCTGTCATTAATTATCTACAAATGAAGATATTTTGGATTTAATCCAAGAGCTTTCTGATCCTCACATCGTTGAATATTTATTGAAATTATTTTTGTTTACTTTGAGCACAGAGGTATTCTTGCAGCTTCATATAATTATGATTGAACCACTTTTATCACATGGACTTATTTAGATTATGTTTTTGGTTCCTTTCTGGGCATTGAAAAATGCATATCCAATAAATCTATGGGAGGATCAGAAAGCTCTTGAATTAAATCCAAATTATCTTTATTTGTGTTCTGAGGGTAAACAAAGATCTTATGGGTTTGGAACAACATTAGAGTGGACATTTAAATAAGACAAGTTTAATGTAAACTTCATCATTTACTGTTAACCTCAAAGCATTATAGTATTGTATGTCTGTTTACATTTGGGAGCCCCAGCCATCGCGCAGTTATCCTCATCAGTCACGGAGGACGCTTGTGCTGGGCACATTGTTGAAGTCAGGAAAATACAGAGGATGATGATGACGATAACTGCGCTGGCGTGATCTTCTTGCAGTCAAACACGGAGCAACTTTCTGCTTGTAAATTAATTCCGTGTACTGCGAGGTGTTTTATTGTGGCGCATACATTTATACATGTGACAGCATTCACGAGTTGTGCTTGTTGTTTTTCCCCTTTAAGAGAGCTGAAAGTGACGGGGTGTGTTTCCCCTTTAAGAATGTGTTTCCCCTTTAAGCTTGTGTGTCGAGGAGGAAAATAAAGCGATCGATTCATAAAGTGTTCATCCCACGTTTGATGTCTCTTCTTTTAATTTTCTCCGCGTAAACGGCCACATAATCATATTTGACGTGCTGCCAGTCTTGGTCGCGATAACTTTTTTACAGATATTGCATCGCACGCTGTTGCCGCCAATCTTTGCATAACGTAGCCATACTTTTGATCGCTTAAACATTGTTTGCGTTAAATTTATGATATGCTTTAAAGTGTAGTGTACGCATTACAGCCTCACATTTGACAAGCTCTGAGCGAGTGGGCGTAATACTGCCGTAAACGATTGATTTTCAAGACAGCCTCGCAGCAGGCTGATTCAGGCTCATCACCAGCATTTGATCCGGGCATATGTTAAGGGATGCCGCAGGTTTTCTAGCTCACTGACGTTGACAAGATTATACCCTTGGGTATCGAAATTTGGTACCGAACGAAAATTATTTTTTCGATACTCGATAGTATCGAGACGATTCGGTCGGTGCTTAAAAAGTATCGAACTCGATACCCAGCCCTAATAATTATTAGAGTTCATATACATATCAAAATCTCTGGATGCCAAATGTAGAAAGAAAAAGCTATAAATAATAATTTTTTAGTAAGAAGGCTCTAGTTTCAAAGAGGCTACAAAAGTTTGGATAAAAGCTTTTTTAGGAGAACTGGAAAAGTCAACACTCATATTAAGTACACTCCCAAAGCAAATGACTTTATATTTCTTCAGACTGAATACAAAAAGAGCATTTGGGGAAATAATATTATTAGATTGAGCACGTTTGTGGTTTAGTGGAGAGCAGTTATGAGTAGAGACTTCACCAACTTTATTATATAAGAGGAATTTATGTAAAACTCGAACCATTCTGTCACCTAAATATATTATTCCAAAAACTCACACAAACAGGTAAAGAAATCTGAGATCTATTAGTAATTGAGTGAATGTCTTTGTTTGACATGCTGAGAAGATTTGTGCAGTCAAATATAAAATAATGTTAGAAATTTTAGGGCCAGGCTTGACTGAAGGTATTATACAATCAGGGATTGCACAGAAACAATGTTATATTCCTCTGAAGAGACTGAAAAAGAAGAAAAGTTCATCTTCTGTCCACAAATGTTTCCCTCTGTTGTGAAGAGACTGATTGAGAAACAGGCAGCCAATCAGCTTTCACCGAGCGCCTACAGGCAGCTAATCAGCTTTCACCGAGCGCCTACAGGCAGCTAATCAGCTTTCAACGAGAGCCTACAGGCAGCTAATCAGCTTTTGCTGAGCGCTTACATACAGTCCAGTCAATCTGCTTTCTCTGAGTCACAAACAAACAGCCAATCAGCATTCACTGATCAGCGTGCCGTCAAACATCCCGCCCATAGCGCTCAGTCTGAAGAGTGGAGAGGGCAGAGCTTTGCTGTTTAATTTCTTTAATTCCCCTTATGTGCGTCTATTCAAAGTAAGTGTATTATATCTGACCTTTGTAGTGTTTGCAGATTTGCTGGAATTATCTTCATATTCAATGATCTAACATGTGCTCAATGCTAATATACTCTCATGTTTTTAGCTCAATGCTACACTATAAACACTTCTGTAATGCGTTACTCGCGGGTTTATACAGGGTGCTGCTGATATGGCATTAAAATATAAATTATGCAAACAGCATGTAATTAGAATAACTGTCTCCTCCTCCAGTTCAGCTATAAACACTGGAATATTCCCATCAGGCTCCAGTGAAGAGTTTATTGAAGGACAGCGAGAACATGAGTGATCCAGAACCCTGCAAAATTAAAGATGAAGACTCTGAACAACAAATAGGTTGGTGTTTATTCTTGATCAGGGGCGGCGTGGGGGGTTGTTGAGCTTCTAGTGCAGGGGTGTCCAAACTACGGCCCGCGGGCCATCTGCGGCCCTCAATCAGTTTAGTGGCGGCCCGCAAGGCTTTTTATAAACATTAATAAGATGTGGCCCGCTGTAGAAAAATAGATGTAATTCAATAAGTAACCACCGGGTGTCGCTATTACGCGCCTTCAATTACACCACACTGAAGTAAACATAATTGATATCCACGTTTTGGCGAGCCATGGAGCAACCAAGAAGAAGAAAAATCCACAGTGAGTGCGGGAAATGTCCGAGTTTTACAAGAGTTTGGATTCATCCAAATTTCCCTTGATGAAACAATGTCACTGTTCACATTAACAGAGTTTATGGTGAGTAAAATATATATTATGATTTTAAAATGTAGAATATATATATATATATATATATATA
>CAIGQQ010025260.1:1161-21334 GCA_903798035.1 Danio albolineatus
TCCACACTGGAGAGAAACCATTCACATGCACTCAGTGTGGGAAGAGTATCAGCCGCTCATCATTCCTTAATCAACACATGAGGATCCACACTGGAGAGAAACCATTCACATGCACTCAGTGTGGGAAGAGTTTCAGCATATCATCACACCTTAATGAACACATGATGATCCACACTGAAGAGAAACCATTCACATGCACTCAGTGTGGGAAGAGTTTCATCCGCTCATCATTCCTTAATCAACACATGAGGATCCACACTGGAGAGAAACCATTCACGTGCACTCAGTGTGGGAAGAGTTTCAGCATATCATCATACCTTAATCAACACATGATGAACCACACTGGAGAGAAACCATTCACATGCACTCAGTGTGGGAAGAGTTTCATCCGCTCATCAAACCTTAATCAACACATGAGGATCCACACTGGAGAGAAACCATTCACATGCACTCAGTGTGGGAAGAGTTTCAGCATATCATCACACCTTAATGAACACATAAGAATCCACACTGGAGAGAAACCATTCACATGCACTCAGTGTGGGAAGAGTTTCATCCGCTCATCATACCTTAATCTACACATGAGGATCCACACTGGAGAGAAACCATTCACATGCAGTCAATGTGGGAAGAGTTTCAACCGATCAGCAAACCTTAATGAACATATGAAGATCCACACTGGTGTGAAAGAGTATGGCCCAATCCCAATTCTCCCCCGTAGCCCTTCCCCTTACCCCTACCCCTCGTTTTCTGTGTTCACGTCAAGGGGTAGGGGTGTCCCAATTCTCTTTAGCTTGAAGGAGTAGGGCTAAGGGCAAGGGCTATACACCCCTTCGAACGAAGATTTTTCAGGACCACACTTAAAACGGAGGGGTAAGATATTTTCACAGAATTCACCTGCCTCAGAGGCAGGATAGCTGAACCCTGAAGTAAGGAGATCCAACAAATTAATATTATTTTTTGTCATTATTAAGAATTTTTACGACAAACAAACACGTTTTAATATATTCATAACCGCGTTCTTCTTTTACCGTCATGCTTTAAAAAAAAACACACAAAAAAACCCGCTAATTTTTGCGATCTATAATTCATAATCATAACTCCAGTACAGCCGTCCCAGAACATTCTGACACTCGATGACACTCGAATACCCTGTCAGTAATGTCTAGTGGCTGGGAATGAGCTTTTACAGTGTCTGCTATATTGTTAATGTTGTTTTCGTGTGTTTACATAGATGAGTATGGCCACAGAGTAAATGCACAGTACAGTTACGATCTTATTGCCACATTAGATTGTTATGATAACATAATATACACCTTCAGTGATTTCCTGAAGATAAACACCAAACAATAACACAACTGGAATAACTACAGCAGTCGTGATCGTCTGATCTCATATGAAGCAAGAGATCGCGATGACATATGATGACCTGTGCAGGTGTTAAAGTGCTGTCCCAATTCTTAGGGGTAAGTTTTGAAGCCCTTCCCCTTAACCCTCGGTTGTAAGGGCCAAGGGGAAGGGAAAGGGCCAAGGGGTAGGGGTACAAAATAGAATTGGGATTGGGCCTATATGTGCTTTGAGCGTAAGAAGACTTATTACAGGTCCAAAATTGAAACTGCGCCAGACGATTCACACTGGAGAGACCGTACAAGTGTTCACACTGTGACAAGAGGTTTAATTAGTTAACACATCTGAAAACACAAAAGACGATTCACACTGGAGAGAAACCGTACAGATCTGATCAGTGTCTACAGAGTTTCACTCATTCGGCGCAGCTTAAGAAACACATGGACAAAAAGTTGCACACATGACATGAATGCAGCGAAACATTTTCTCATGTGCACAGGATGTTTCATGTCTGAATAATGTTTGAAAAGGCTGAGTGACGGTATTCTGTTTTCCAACACTCCTACACTGCAGTAGGTGGGGTTGTAAATGTGTTGCGCTCCTTGCTTTACCGTAAACACAATGATGGCGGCTGAGAGAAGAACAGTTTCATAAACATCTGGCAAACAGCACCTCTGTGGCTTAAAATCTCTTTGCAAGTGATTGTACAGGTGCGGATACATCTGTACTCCACTCTCCAGTGTATTCATGTAGCTAGTGTTGTTTCTGATGATGTTCTCTGTCTGAGTTTAGAAAGCCCATTCAATTGTCTTGTGTTGCAGCTTTTATTAGTAAAGTTTCTTTACTTTTAGGTTCAAGATTCTTTCTAGTTTACTACATTTACTTTTTTGAGTAGAACACAAACTTAATGATTATTTTATGATTTAGGCAGAGCGACAGGTATTAAGTTTTACAATATTAATACACTGTGATGATCCCAAGACTCCAGATTGGAGTATGTGGTAAATCCTGATTGGATGCCTGCATTACTCATCAATAGGGATATAAAGGTTGTTGTGCTAGCTACCCCAGGATGCTGTGGCTACTCAGGAGTCCTCATGTCGAGACCTGCCATCTCATTGACTCTTTAACCTTATGGTTTTGCATTACTTATATCATGTAGTTAAAGTGTTGTTGTGATTATATCCTAAGTTCTTTATCTTCATTATTATCCCTAGACATTTGTTGGTTGCTTTGATTGTTTTATGAGTTACGTTTTATAATAAATAATTTGCATTCAGGCTATTTTTTTGGTTCATCTCTCTTTTATGTTGCGACTTAAACAAGCGGGTCATAACACTTTGTAAAATGTGTCCGGTTGTATCTAAGATCTTGTCCTTTCAGTCATGACCATAGGTGAGAGTAGGAACCTGGATTGAGCAGTAAATTAGGAACATTGCCTTTCGTCTCAGCTCCTTCACCACAACAGACAATCACATCAACTGCATTACTGCTGCCGCTGCATTGATCCATCTTTTAATCTCACATTCCATTTGTTTTAAAGGTTTGCACTGATTTATTAAATGAGTGAACCTTAAATTAATTTAATCTGTATGTAATCTAAAAAATAATATATTGTTTAGTTTAAGTCACCAGTGAGCAATAGAGAGGCTATAGCATATTACAATTTTGTTGTCTACATATGATATTACTGTAACAAGGGATGCGACACTGAAAATGGAGGTGAGGATCCAAACGCAGGGTTTATTAGAATGGTCAGGCAAGCAATTATCAACACAGGAGCAAAAGGATGTATACAGGCAATCCAGAATCATAGTCGAAATAACAGGCAGATGGTCACAAGGCAGGCAGAAGACAGGAGTAAAAAAAAGAAAACAAGGCATGGGTCAAAAACACAGCAAAGCAAGACAAAGGAAACGTATGAGGTGCCGTGTAGGATTTAAATCAAACTTTGCTTATCAACACATACATGAACACATGCATATACACCTATAAATTACTCTCATATACACCTATACTATTGGATGTTCAAAATAACATATGTGAAACGTGCGCATTTACATATAAACTTGACACATGCTTGCACTAAGTACAAATAGCAAGAGATGCTATTTACTCTAAATGCAAATAGCAACAGATGCAATTTACACAATATAGCAACAAAAGGTATGGTAGATGCTATTTGCACTCAGTGCTTAAAGAATGTATATGCCATTTACACTTTGTGTTTATAGAAGGTAGACACTATTGGAGTGTTACTAAAAGTATGCTGCTATTTACACTAAAAAATGAAGCCTACAGTTTATTTAGCAAGTCTTAGTGTAAACTATTTTAATTATTGGTTATCAATTAGCGTTAAAAGATGGTATTTACACTAATAAACAGTAAATGCTGTTTACAGTACACTTAAGTGTTAATAGATGGTATATGCTATTTACACTAAGTATTTAAACAAAATGTAAGTAGAAGGTAAATGTTTGATATTTATACTGTATTAATAAAAGGGATATATTTGCACTAAGTGCTGAAAGAAGGTACACCTAAATGTTGCACTACACCTATATACTAAAACAAAATATACTAATCAGTGAAAAAAGTGCAGGATCAATGACTGTAGGATAATTTTCAATCCTTGAAGACATCTATAGATATGACAATGTTAGGATTATATGATTTGTTCTAAAATGTATAGAATCATTATAAACTATAGAAACAAACACAACACATTTTAAAATAAACACAATTTATTTATTTTTTTTGTCATTCTTGTCATGAAAAGCATCATCGTCTGCTGCAAGGCCTCTCCATTCTGGAAAACAATCAAAAAACAAACAAAAACAATAATAAACATATGAATGGCTAACTTGCAGCTGTCTCTATAAATTAAGCTAAAACATTAACATGAAAAACTCACTTCAGCACTTTGCAATCTTCCAGTAAGTTTGTGTTTAATGTATTTTAACACATCTATGTCTTTCTGCTTGGTGAATTTATTTATTTTCTTCTGCTACAAGCGCTCTGCATTCTGGGAAAAACAATGGATTTATTTGTTAATTAGTTGTCTCTGCATATTATGTTGCATTAAAATGACCAACAACATAGTAAAATGTTCCTGCTCCTGTTACAGTGGAGAGCTAGGAATTTCCAACAACACAAGCAACAGTGATCTTTGATGACAAGATGAAGGCTTGCCTAATGATGTGATAAGCTGAAAAATGTTTTACAATGTAGATTGTGCCAAAGAAGCTTCACATAGAAGGTTATAGTAAACTGAAACAGTCCAGTTTTTAGTGTTGGAGTTCAGTTCAGTTCAGTGTGGTTTTATATTCACTGCTGAGAGTCCAAACACTGAAGAGTAATCCATCGATGCGCAGCTCTACATATATAAAGTATATAATAAAGTGCATCTCAATGAATTACTGTACAATGTCATCAAAAAAGGTTGTAATTTTAGTTATTCAATTAAAAAAGTAAAACTCATAAATAGATTCATTACACATAGACTGATGTATTTGTTTACTTCTTTTTATTTTGATGATTGTGGCTTACAGCTAATGAAATCTCAGAAAATTAATGTTACTTAAAACCATTAAAAGAAAGAGGATTTAACATAGAAATCTTGCACTATGAATATGTAGAGCACTCAATACTTGTTCAGGACTATTTTGCATGAATTACTCCAGCAATGTGACGGTTGGTGGCACTGCTGATGAAGCCCAGGTTTCGCTAATAGTGGCCTTCAGCTCTTCCGTATTGTTGAATTTGGTGTCTCATATCTTTCTCTTCATGATGCACAACAGTTTCTTTCATAAGAGTTTTTGGTCGGGGGAGATTGCTGGCCAATCACATACAGGGACACCATGAGCCTTAAAACACATACTTATTGCAGTGTGAACAGGTGCCAAGTCCTGCTGGAAATCAAATTAGCATCTCCATAAAGGTTTGATTTTTCCAGCAGGACTTGGACACCTGTCCACACTGCAAAAAGTACTAATACCTGGTTTAAGGACCGTGTTATGCCTGTATGTGATTGGCCAGCAAACTCACCTGACCTAAGACTCATATAATCTATAGTTAACAGAAAGATGTGAGACACCAGACCCAACAACACAGAAGAGCTGAAGGTTCTTAGAGCAACCTGGGATTCATAAGAGCTCAGCAGTGCCATAAACCGACTTCCTCCATGTCATGTCACATTACTGAAGTAAATCATAAAAACAAGAACTGGTTGCTGTACTTGTTCACACATTTTAGTAGTCCAACATTTGTGTTACAAATCCTTTTTTATTGGTCTTAAGTAATATTCAAATGTTCTGAGAGACTGATTTGAGTTTTCATTAGCTTTAAGCCACAATGATCAAAATGAAAAGAAATAAACACTTGAAATAAATCAGTCTGTGTGCAATGAATCTTTATAATAAATGAGTTTCACTTTTTTTAATTGAATTACTGAAAGTAATCATCTTTTCGATGTCATTCTAATATATTGAGATGCACCTGTATATTATCTGTGATCACATTTTCTAAAAAGATGTCTAGACATGCAGTGTGGACCACCATTACAACTAGACTAACACTAGAAATGTCTACAGAACACCTGAAGTATAGTGGCAAGTGACATTTTATGTTTATGTGAAAACAATTTTATAAACACAGTTTACCAAGTTAATTAGTTAATTTACTCACTGTCAGACCATCAAAGGTGTAGGTGATTAATTTGGCTTTGACCATCAATTTGTATCATGTGAATCCCCAAGAGGGCACCACGGTGGCCTAGTGGTTAGCACGTTCGCCTCACAGCAAGAAGGTTGCTGGTTCGATCCCCGGCTGGGCCAGTTGGCATTTCTGTGTGGAGTTTGCATGTTCTCCCCGTGGTTGCGTGGGTTTCCTCCGGGTGCTCCGGTTTCCCCCACAGTCCAAAGACATGCGGTACAGGTGAATTGGGTAAGCTAAATTGTCCGTAGTGTATGTGTGTGAATGAGAATGTATGGATGTGTTTCCCAGAAATGGGTTGTGGCTGGAAGGGCATCCGCTGTGTAAAACAAATGCTGGATAAGTTGGCGGTTCATTCCGCTGTGGCGACCCCGGATTATTAAGGGACTAAGCCGAAAAGAAAATGAATGAATGAATGAATCCCCAAGAACCATGGGTAAAAACATGTTTTACTGTCCCACTGGAGTACAAGGTAACCTACAGCTTGTGGTCTGAGGATGAGTAAATAACAGCACATTTACATTGTTGGATAAACTCTCCATTTCATCTGAGATGAGCCAAAACAGATCCACACCTTGGATTTAATTTTAAAGTAAAATATTCATTCATTCATTCATTCTCTTTTCGGCTTAGTCCCTTTATTAATCAGAGGTCACCACAGCGT
Organism: Danio albolineatus; assembly: GCA_903798035.1. Lineage (NCBI taxonomy): Eukaryota > Metazoa > Chordata > Actinopteri > Cypriniformes > Danionidae > Danio > Danio albolineatus. Next base: position 7,886 of record CAIGQQ010025260.1, read on the forward strand.
AATGAACCACCAACTTATTCTGCACATGTTTTACACAGCGGATGCCCTTCCAGCCACAGCCCAACACTGGGAAACACCCATACACACTCTTGCACACACTCACATGCACTACGGCCAATTTAGCTTACCTAATTCAACTATAGCGCATGTCTTTGGACTGTGGGGGAAAACCAGAGCACCTGGAGGAAACCCACACCAACACGGGGAGAACATGCAAACTCCACACAGAAATGCCAACTGACCCAGCTGAGGCTCAAACCAGCGTCCTTCTTGCTGTGAGGCGAACGTGCAAACTCCACACAGAAATGCCAACTGTGAGGCTGTGCCACTGTGTTGCCCTAAAAAAAACAATAACAAAATAAATTTAAAAAAAATAATAATAAAAAGCTTAATTCTGCATGGTATCATCAATTACTTGGCAACTGACCATTTGCAGAAACACACCACAACTTGACCCAGCAGTTTGTAGCATGACATAAATTGAACTCGATGTCCAGCCCTCCCGAATTTATATTTAAAAACAAACTCATGACGTTGTGAAACTGCTGTTAGAAAGAAAAAGAGGTCTTAAAGCCTGATTGAAAACTCAGATGCCGAACCAATATACACTACAAAATCTAGAACACAGTATCGCATATAAAACATACCACCAATGGAACAGGAATCCACGTTGCTTTGCTGTACTTTTGGGTAAATTAGGTAGAAAGACTTTGTGCTCTGGAATGTTGAAAACAACTTAGAACCAGTGACTGAACCTGCACACTGGTAGTAAAGCCCACTGGAAATCCTGAAATTGCACCTGTGAAATAAAAGTTATTTAAAAAAAGATTTGTATATCCAAAGTGATTATAGATGGAAAAAAAGAGAAAAAACAATAAAAATATATATGCCTTATCACATACCCATGTTTTATAGTCTCTTTTCCTCCAAAATTGCACAAGGAAACACTGAAAGACAAACACTTTAATCTCTGATTTTGAGGCCAGGATGCGCAGATAAGTATGAACAACCTAAACAAAAAGAAACAAGATCAATAGTTATTACAGTACAATCAGTACACAGTTTTATTCAGTATTAGATTATAAAATTGTTAACTTAATATTGAATAAAAAGTAGTACAGATATTAAATTAAAATCACCCAGTAGGTGGCAGTATGACATTATCTTCAGATATTAATGGATCAGTAAATAATTAATGATGCATTTATAGATGACTTTCTTACCAGGTAACATAAAAAGATTTTAATATACATTTGTTTTACTCATACTGGAACATTTACAAATAATAGGCAATATAAATATATATGCACAGCAGCATCAAAGTAATAAATAAATTCATTATTGAGGAAATAAACTGAATTAATAAGTGAAAAGGTTGAAAATATATACTTTAATTATTAAACAATAGTTTACTCATATGGGCGCCATGGTGGCCGAGTGGTTAGCACGTTCGCCTCACAGCAAGAAGGTCGCTGGTTCGATCCCCGGCTGGGCCATTTGGCATTTCTGTGTGGAGTTTGCATGTTCTCCCCGTGGTTGCGTGGGTTTCCTCCGGGTGCTCCGGTTTCCCCCACAGTCCAAAGACACGTGGGACAGGTGAATTGGGTAAGCTAAATTGTCCGTAGTGTATGTGTGTGAATGAGAATGTATGGATGTGTTTCCCAGAGATGGGTTGTGGCTGGAAGGGCATCCGCTGCGTAAAACAAATGCTGGATAAGTTGGCGGTTCATTGCACTGTGGCGACCCCGGATTAATAAAGGGACTAAGCCGAAAAGAAAATGAATGAATGAGTTTACTCATATTACAAATAACTTAAACAATAATTTTCAAACTCAGAAATCAGTTTGGTATTAAAAAAATAATTTTTTGGACACATCCAATAATTTAATAGACAAATAAAATCACAATATGCAATGTTAATATTTTCAGTATTCCATTCATTCAAAGGTAAACTGGAACTAACAATACACTGATACTTAACAGTATATTCTTCATTCATTCATTCATTCATTTTCTTTTCGGCTTAGTCCCTTTATTAATCCGGGGTCGCCACAACGGAATGAACCGCCAACTTATCCAGCATTTGTTTTATGCAGCGGATGCCCTTCCAGCTGCAACCCATCTCTGGGAAACATCCATACACACTCACAAACACACACCATGGACAATTTAGCTCACCCAATTCACCTGTACCGCATGTCTTTGGACTGTGGGGGAAACCGGAGCACCCGGAGGAAACCCACGCAACCACGGGGAGAACATGCAAACTCCACACAGAAATGCCAACTGATCCAGCCGAGGCTCGAACCAGCGACCTTCTTGCTGTGAGGCGATCGTGCTACCCACTAGGCCACCGTGGCGCCCAGTATTCTTCATTTCCTAAAAAACAATTAAACATCAACACCAGTTACTACCATTGGTAGTGAAAATATCATTTTAGTTTAGTTTTTTCCTTAAATATACAAAATATAAAAAGATGCAAGTTATACCTGACACTAATATGATCACTTTAAACTTGGTTTTATGAAATCTCATACTGTTCCTGTTTTAAATGTGTACAAATGCTGAAATTTAGAGACACTCACTAAATATGTGAATCTCAAAACTTCAACCTCAAGCGGAATTTATGCACATTGATTGAAGTGCGTGTAAAAATAAATAAATAAATAAAAATAAAATTTAAAAAACAGCATGTGCTGGTTAGGCATGTTTATATGCTGTTCTCAAATCGAGCAAACCTGCATGTACATCACCAGCATATGCTGTTTTTAACCATGAAAGCAAAGCAAAAAGTAATAAGGACGCAGCACACAATCTATCTTAGAATTATAATAACTTAATATAAATTTCATTTTGCTCAAAAATCAGATGGTCACATGCCCAAAAGGTAGAATAGGAAGCATGGCAGCAGTGGAGATTAGAAAAATGCACTTGAGAAATCAATTTTACGTTACATACAATATTGTGTGAACGTAAGTAATACAGGTAGAACACATTGTGTTACATAAATAGCTTTTTCGATGGTGTATATGCATCGGTGTATATACGCAGCGATATGCCAATTTAGTGATGCAAATCATGTTTCTTATCATCCCTATTATTAGCATAATGTTACAAAACAAGACACACCATTCTACATGATGTGGAAATAACCAACTAAACACATAATACCACTTGTAACATCCATGGCCGTTAATAGAACTTTAAAAAATGCAATAAAGTTAAAAACAGAACTTACCAAGAAATTAGCAGGTTAAAGCGTTCCTCCGCTCCGATTCGCTTCACCGCATCAACGTCTGCCGATCCCATGATTCCGCTCGCGCAAAATTCAAATCTCCGCGCCTTAATTTGACCAGCATTTGACCCCGATTGAGGCACGTCAGGGCACGTCGCGACAGCTTTGACCTTGGTTAAACCTACAGTGGGCGGAGTTAGTGTAAATAGCCTTCGCCAACAAGGCGGGCTATTTACACTTAGTGCAAATAGCCACTCCGAGAAGATAATAATAATAATAATAATAATAATAATAATTCTGTTAAGGATTTTGGTCCCTGTAACGGTATCTTTTGAGGATATAAAGAAGAGCAACTTTTGATTCTCAGTTTGACTAACTTCTGTATGTTTGTATGTGTGCTGTAAACAGACTGAATGGAGGAGCTGCTGTTTTCTCGAATATAAAATATAATAACGCTTATATTTAATAACTGATTATAATTTCATGGTGTAAAAAACTCCAGTTACCTAGAAGTAAGAAAGGTCAAACGTGTCATGTATATTATGGTATAAAGAGAGATGTATTATCAATAAATGTTTCCTTTATGCTGGAATCCTCTTTTTTCTTACAGTTTTATAACAGTTAACAAAAACATTTATAAAATGTAAAGAATCACACATTATTATAATAGTACAAATTATATACAATAATATAGAATTAAATAATACATTATATCTGTTATTACTAATTAATAATAGCAAATTTTTATAATAATAAATAAAATTGTGGAAGATAGACGGACAGAAGATGTGGTACAGAAATGTAATGGTTTCTCTGTAACTCCCAAATTCAAGGAAAACAGCTGTACTCAAAAGTAAATTATGAACAAAAGCTAATACTTCTACAATAGCACTAACTCAAACAGTATCCTACTGTACAATGAAACTGAAAAGACTAATGCAATGTTAACAGATGGTAAAGATGGAGCACTGAAGTGCTGAAAGACTTGTATGATGTATGGCAGCATGTTCTCTGATCTGTGATAGGGCGATGACCTGATGTCTCATTTCAATAATAACTCAATCATTTCTCATAAATATGATCAAATATGTTAAATCCTAGACAGTATACAGTACACTAAAAAGAGGTTTGCCTGGTAATCTTCACACTCCATATGGGCAGATGAGTATTTTGGTGCTGGAAGCATCTTGAACTGGTAAAGCTGGTCCCCTGCAGAGGAGAGACGAGTCAAAGGTCAGTGCTTATACATGAGCTGTCTTGGGAATCTTTTTGATTGCTCTGACCTGAACTCCAGGATAACAGTTGATGTGGTTTGGTGGTAAAGAGACAGTTAATAAACCAGTGGACAGATCTCTTCCCATACAGTCTAGTGCTAAGTGTGCATCCCAAAACACTCCATCAAATCTGCTACAGCCTTTTGGATTTGCTTAGAAATAGATGAGTGTGGCCTTAAGGTTATTATAGTATTTTACTTTGATTTTACAGGCCATACTTTTAGATTAGGGGGAAAAAACAAAGAAAAAAGTTCACTGATATGGCTAACCGTCATCAACATTCATCAGTAACCCATAAATTCACGTTGAAAAAAATAGTAAAAATAGAGGGAAATAAATACTCTCGCCAGAATATCAGTTTCCTGCTCAGTAACTCGTGACATTGACTGTGGTGGTGCATTTCATGCTGTCCAATACCTGCAAAAACACTTATTTCAGTGGAGAACCCCTTCAAACATCACCAAGCCTACAGGATGAAGTCTTAAAGGGACAGCTCACCCAAAAATTACAATTCTGTCATAATTTACTCACCTTTGACTTCATCCAAACCAGTTTGTTTTGGTCTGTTGAACAGAAAAGAAGATATTTTGAAGAATGTTGAAAACCTGTAACCATTGACTTCCACAGTAGGAAAAATGGAAGTCAATAGTTACATGCTTACAATATTTGTCAGAATATCATTCAATCTAATAAGCATGTTATGTTTCAGGAGCATGTTATGTTTCCCCTATAAATCCAAATAATCTAAAACACAAAATAACCTGAAACACTGTTACACATCCAAATAAATAAATTACATTTAAAGAACATACAAACAATGAATATCAGAGGGTAAGTTTATTTTCAACCTCTTATAGATGTTGATGTACCTTAAAGTTTGCCTGCCATTTTCGAACTCTTTGTAGCATTCTGTTCAGTTTGGGTCTCTTTTACGCTTGATGTTTATTTTATTAGAAGACATAAGAAACAGTATACTTTTAGTTTGTTTTTTCTCCCTCTAATAAAAACTAATTGCCTTAGTAATGTTAGTAAATTTAAAACAAAGTGGTTAACTCATATATATACTGGACTTTATTTTTAAATGGATTGTTAAATTTTCAATAATTATAGATGCTGAATAATATGAAACATATTGTGGTAATGTTTTTTATTTATTTATTTGTTTGCTGTATCGACTAGTCTTGTTATAAATACAGTTTTAATCCTACCACAATTCAAATATATATTGCAGCAGTTGTCGTTAGTTTGTTAAATGTTCGATTATGATGTGACATTAGTGTGTGAGATTTTGTTGATGTATAAACTGATCTCTGCTTTGTGTAACAACAGTTTGTTGCTGTTTTATATCAGTTTTAGGTGAATGTTAAAGTGAAAGTTGTGGAGCTGTCTGAGGAGAGACAAGCACACACAGTGGCCAAAAGATGACCATAAGGTCCTATGACGTTACAGATGACAGCTACAGTATGTCACTGTCAGTTTGGGGTGATTGAAGGGCTCAATGTGGGCAAATGGTATGAATTAACAAATGTGTCCATTTGAAAATTTGGTGGCTGCATGATCTTGTCTACAGCGGCGCAGACTTGCTGAAGAATTGTTCCGGATGCTGCAACTACTGTTGCACCGCATCGGGAAAGCTTTGAAAGGAAAGAGGGACTTGTCGTTACAGCGGAGGTCAAGGTTGACCATTTTTGCCCGAAGCGTCATGTCTTGCCACAAGTCAACCTTTCAACGTCCATAACCAGGTGTCAGCAGTTTCCTGTAACGCCTGGCATTATCTCAATAGAAGACAAAGCTGGAAAAATGAGCAGTTTTGTGGTGGACAATTTTCTTATGCGCAAGCTTCTTGATGTGTAAGAGAAAGGCAGTCATGATACTGATGTCTTAGTTGCCAGGTTGTTAGGTAACAGGTCTACATGTGTCCATGTAAAATTTTGAGGCCAGTGTGTTATGGATGTGGCATTTGTGGCCACAGAAGTTCCACTTGTGCACTTGTTCCAAACCTGTTTCAGTTTCTTCTGCTGAATGTAAATGAAGATATACTGAAAGGACAAAAAACAGCCACTCTATGGTTCAACGGGTTCAGGGTTGGACTGGGACAAAAAATGCTTCCCATCTGTCCACACCCTTGAACATGTTTATCAACTCCTATTCTATAAAAGCACAAAAGCCATACACACAAGTCTTCACACACATAAACCCCTGCCTGACTGCTTGAGTCCATAAAGTGATTTGTTCAATTTACACACCAGTTTCTCTTTTCTTCCAGACTTCACTTCATAACCCTCTGGCTGTTCTATATAGGCAAGGCAAGGCAAGTTTATTTATATAGCACATTTCATACACAGTGGCAATTCAAAGTGCTTTACATAAACAGGAATAAAATTTAAGTATAAGAAAATAAAAACAAATAATAAAAAACAGTTAAAAAACAGATTAAAATGAGTTAAGACAAGTTATAAAAGAATGAAAAGAAAAGAAAGACACAATAGTGCGATCTGTCGGACGTAGCACAGTGCTCATTCAGTAAAGGCACAGCTAAACAGATGTGTTTTCAGTCTTGATTTGAATGTGCCTAATGTTGGAGCACATCTGATCATTTCTGGAAGCCGATTCCAGCAGCGAGGGGCGTAATAGCTGAAAGCAGATTCACCCTGCTTTGACTGAACTCTTGGAATTTCTAGTTTATATGCTCCTAAAGATCTGAGTGATCTGTTAGGTTTGTATTCAGTCAGCATATCTGTAATGTATTGAGCTCCTAGGCCATTTAGTGATTTATAGACAAGTAATAATACTTTAAACTCTATTCTAAATGTAACTGGGAGCCAGTGTAGAGACCTGAGGACAGGTGTGATGTGCTCTGATTTTCTGGTTCTGGTCAGAATCCTGGCCGCAGCGTTCTGGATGAGCTGCAACTGTCTGACTGTCTTTTTGGGTAGGCCAGTGAGGAGCCCATTACAGTAATCCACCCTGCTGCTGATAAAAGCATGAACAAGTTTTTCTAAGTCTTCACTGGAAACAAAGCATCTAATTCTTGCAATGTTTTTGAGATGATAGTATGCTGATTTAGTTACTGCTTTGACATGACTGTTAAAACTCAGATCTGACTCCAGAGTCACACCAAGATTCTTGACCTTATTTTTTGTTGTATGACCCTTAGAGCCGAGGTACGCATTCACCTTGAGAACCTCATCTCTAATCCCGAATGTAATGACTTCAGTTTTCTCTTTATTTAACTGAAGGAAGTTTTGGCACATCCAATTGTTAATTTCATCAATGCATTGGCAGAGGGTGTCAATGGGGCTGTATTCATTAGGCAGTAAGGCTATGTAGATCTGAGTGTCATCAGCATAGCTGTGGTAGGAGATTTGGTTCTTTCTCATTATTTGGCTCAGAGGGAGCATATAAAGGTTGAACAGGAGAGGTGCCAGAATTGAGCCTTGTGGGACTCCACATGTCATGGGTGTCCACCTCGACCTGTGGTCACCTATACTGACATAGTAACCTCTCCCTTCAAGGTACGATCCGAACCATTTGAGGACTGTCCCAGACAGCCCAACCCAGTTTTCCAGCCTATCCAGAAGTATGCTGTGATCGACAGTGTCGAATGCAGCACTGAGATCGAGCAATACCAGTACTGTTAGTTTGCCTGAATCTGTATTTAGGCGGATATCATTGATTATCTTTATAAGGGCGCTCTCTGTACTGTAATGTGCTCTGAAACCAGATTGAAAATGGTCTAAACACCCCTTCAAGCTTAAGAACCTGTTAACCTGGTTAAAAACAACTTTTTCAATGATTTTGCCAATGAAAGGGAGATTTGAGATTGGCCTGTAGTTGCTCAGTAGGGTGTTATCCAGGTTGCTCTTTTTCAAGAGGGGTTTAACTACTGCAGTTTTAAGTGAGTTTGGAAAAATCCCTGAGAGAAGTGAAGCATTCACCACTTTCAGAAGATCCATTTCTAGACAGTTAAACACCGTTTTAAAGAATGATGTGGGCAGCGTGTCAAGATTGCAGGTTGATGTTCTCATAATTTGCACAATCTCTTCTAAGATTTTACCATCAATTTCCATGAAATCAGACATAATGTCTGATTTCTTAAGTTGTGATTGAGCTTGTCTGACGTGGACACAACTTGGCTGATTGGATGAGCTGATTGCCTTTCTGATATTATTGATCTTATCAGTAAAGAAATGAGCAAACTCATTACATTTGCTTTCAGAGAGTAGTTCACTAGGAATCCTACTGGGGGGGTTTGTGAGTCTCTCTACCGTTGCAAAGAGGGTGCGGGTGTGATCTATATTGCTGTTTATAAGGCTTGAAAAGAAAGTCTGCCTAGCAGTGTTTAGTTCCACATTAAAAGCATGGAGACTGTCTTTATAGATATTGTAATGGACTACTAGTTTCGTCTTCCTCCACATACGCTCAGCTTTTCTGCATTGTCTTTTCATCATCTTTACCGATGTTGACCTTGTCCAAGGTCCTTTCTGTCTGCCAGTTCTCTTCCTGACTTTAACAGGAGCAATATCATCAATGACATTCTTAACTTTAGAATTAAACAAATCAAGGAGAGAATGGACAGAGTCTGCAGATATGCTTGGTTTGAGTGATATGGCCTTCATAAACTGCTCACTAGTGTTCTCATTTATGCATCTCTTTCTGACAGGGACAGATCTGTCTTCAATGGCTGGAGTGATCAATACATCAAAGAAAATACAGAAATGATCAGATAGTGCCACATCCTTAACAACAGTCGATGAAATGTGTAAACCCTTAGTTATAAGTAGATCAAGAGTGTGTCCACGATTGTGTGTGGGTCCTTGAACATGCTGAGTCAGATCAAACGTGTTAAAAACAGTCATAAGTTCTTTTGTAGCATTGACTTCTGGATTATCAACGTGAATATTAAAATCCCCAGCAATAGTAAAACAGTCAAATTCAGAGGTTACTATTGATAACAGCTCTGTAAAATCATCAATAAAAGCTGGAGAATATTTTGGAGGTCTGTAGATAATGATCAGTAAAATGCGTGGAGCACCCTTTAGTGCTATACTCAGATATTTAAAGGACAAATAATCACCAAATGACACTTGTTTAAACTTGTCTATGAGTGTAAACAAGTGTCATTTGCCTCCTCCTCTCCTATTAGCTCTGCAAACACTCAAATAATCAAAGTTTAAAGGAGCTGCTTCATTCAGGACTGCTGCGCTACAACTGTCATCGAGCCAAGTTTCATTTAAAAGCATAACATCAAGGCAATTTGTGCTGATAAAATCATTGACTAAAAGTGACTTATTGTTAAGTGATCGGATGTTTAAAAGTGCTAACTTAACAGTTTTAGCTGTTTTCCCTACTGTAGTCTCAGATCTACATTTAATCGACACCAGATTTGAATGATTTGCTACACGGCTTGAAGAGGCCTTTGGTTTTCTGTCCTGTAATAAAACACATATCTGCATAGAGAAAGCTACAGGCACACAGGGTTCCTGCTTGTTCTGTAAACATCTGATAAAGATACTGTTATCTAAGCAGGCACCCGACATACATCACCGACAGCTGTTGTGTTCACCAGCTGAAGATGGGGCGCTGTTTGAGCCCTGGTGGTGTGATCGGAGGGTTCTTCCGGAGGGTGGTTGTGGAGCGCGCCGCTTTTTGGGTGATAACTGGGGGCTTGCGGCAAAGGAGTGTGAAAATTTAGTTCCAGCAAACACCAGTTCCTCCATCTTTTTAGAAAAGTCCAAGTGAGGCGAGCAAGGTGACAGTGAGAGCGTGTCTGGTGACAGAGGTTGTGGGTCTGGAGATTTTGGAAATATATTTTCGTGGCTGTTTTCCTGAAGATCATTGTTGAACACTGAGACTTGCTGCTGTTCAGATGGATCACTGTCAGTCTGTGTTGGGCTCAGTGTGCAGGGCGCAGGCGGCAGTGTTTCTATCAACAGAGGTTGTTTTGGCAGCATGGTGTTATCACTGTCCTTGTGTAATGCATCAGCCCCAAGTCCACTCAGGAGCTGATTTAAAGTCCTGTGGTCATCCTGACATTTGCTAGGTGTGTGTGTGTCATTTGGGTTGAGTTCAGATGCACACACAGCCGATGGATGATGAAGGGAGAAATAGATATTGTCCTTTAACACCTTTGAACCAAGTTTGTTTGGATGAAGGCCGTCTGATGTAAATAGCTGTCTTTGGTTCCAGAAGAGATTGAAGTTGTCAATGTAATTCAGTCCTTTCCTGTTGCATGTTTTCTGCAGCCATACATTTAGGCCAAGAAGTCGTGAAAACATATTTGTCCCTCTTGCAGGGAGTGGTCCACTGATGAACGGCTGAATTTTCTTATTATCTTTCGACTGTTTCCAAGAGCTCACAGAAATCTTTCTTGAGCAGTTCTGACTGCTCTTTCTGAATATCATTCTTCCCCACATGGATGATAATCCGTTTTGCAGTCTTGTGCTTCTTCAGAATTTCTTTAAGTTCTTTGTTTACATCAGAAACTGTTGCATGAGGGAAGCAGTATGTCATTGTAGCTCTGCTCCTGAAATTCCTGATTATTGAATCTCCTACCACTAGTGTTCTTATCTCAGGTGCGATTGGTGCAGAAAGCCGCTGTCTGGTCGGCCTTGAGCCTCTGCTCTGTGAAGAATTAGCTGCTGAGTCTTGCGATCTCTGTCTGACTGCATTTGGGAATTCTTCACCCATATTACTCAAAACTTCAAATCTGTTCTGAAGCTGTATTTGAGTCCGAGCTGTATTTGGGGTAGAGGACGCTAATGCAGCAGCGTATGATCTGACCCCGCGAGTACCCTTTGGTCTCGCACCTTGTTTATTCCATCGGTTATCAGTCTCATTTTCAACAGTTTCACTCTGTTTTTCTGGGCTTAAAACAGTAGCTGGAGTAGATTTACGGGACTCACCGGCTCTATGCTGTGACGGTCCACAGTGAAGCAATCTTTTGTGATCCGGCAGTTCTGGTCGAATCGCAAGTAACTTTGTTTCAAGAACAGCAATTTTTTGTAGAAGTTTGTGGCAGTGACTACAGCAGAGAGATCCTGAATTAATCCGATCCAGAGGCATTTTCACAGCCGTGTTTTCCCATCTCAGGAATGTAAGCAGCTGGTAGCGGGAGGATTGTTTAGACGATATTTCCCCTCTTGTTGGTAAAGTTGTATTCCAGAAAGTTTGTAGATTCAAAGCTGTGTTGTTTGAGCACTGTGCTGATAGGCTCAGGTTAAAATTAGAGTATAAAATATAAAAGCAAGAGCGCAGAAAGCAGAGCAGTAGCAAAAGACGTCCGAACAGTAGCAAAGCAGGAAGCAGTCCTAATGCCTAAATAACAGTCCTAAATAAAACCATTTACTTTGATAATTGGGCGAAAAATAATATAATTTATGTTAGACAATTATTTAATGACAGAGGAGTGCCTTTTAAATATGAGGAATTTTTGTCCCATTTTAAATACCCAATTACAACTAAAGAATTTGCTATTGTTTTTGGAGCAATCCCTTCTGGGATTATTATGCTTATGAAGGGATGGGACAATCAGTCTCCCCAGGTTGTGCCACATCTAAATGTGCTAAAAACAGCTCTTGGTAAATTACTATTTACCACAAAGCCAGATAACAAAAATATTCGCTCTCTATTTCAGCGTGAGATAATCTCTTGTCCTAATGCTGTCTATTATTGGAACAGACATATAGGTATTAACTGGAAAAAAGTATGGACTTTACCCCAGAAATTCCTAATGTACAATAAAATCTGTGAAGTGTCTTATAAAATAATACATAGGTGCTATCCTACAAAGGTTTTTTTTACAAAGATTTATTTCTGAAGATTTTGATGTAAATTGCTCCTTCTGTGAGCATCAAACTGAAGATCTGTCTCACCTTTTTTGGAATTGTGAATATACCAAAATATTTTGGAAAAGTGTATTAGGTATATTTAGTGATATAATTCCTGATGTTATGTTAAAATATGAAAATGTTATTTTAGGATATAACCATGCGAATGAACATCTAGATGTTTTTTATTTATTTAATCTTATTATATTTTTGGCCAAATATTTTATACACAAATGTAAATTTTATAAGCGTATACCTTTCTTTCAGATTTTTCTTGAAGATCTAAAGCTTTATATGTCTTTGATTTCTCAATCTTCTAATAAGAAAGCTGTAAAAACTGTGAATCTGTTTAAAAGATACATTTCTGTTTTGCTCCCTGGCATGTAATGTGATGTAATGTAAATGTTTACATTTGTTACAATAAAAAAAAAAAAAAAAAACTCTGGAATCTGGGCAGAAGCAGTAGGGCATCCGGGGATTTCTCGCCTACACTTTTATGATTACCGAAGTTTCAAACGTACTTCTTTCTAGGCGTACTGTTTTCTCCTATTATGTTGTGGGTGAGTATGCACATATCAAGGCAAATTAAGTATACGTACGGCCGAATCTCGCGAGGACTGAGGTAATTCTCGCCTACTCTTTTGTGAACATCGGGGATTCAAACATACTCAAACGCTCGCCTACTGCTTTTTCCATACCTAATAGGATGGAAGTATGCGGTTTCGAACGCAGCCTGTGATTCTGGAGTGGAGGAGAAAGGTTTTTTAAAACCTTTAAAAAAAACCTTTAAAGCTTTTACATAAATAAAAAACCAACTTATTAAAGTTTCAGGTTTTTCACTCGATACTAAATGATGTACCTGCTGTTGACAATATTATTTTAACCCTTTAACCAACTTACTATTTTACTCACAGTAATGAGGGCTATTGTTTGAATAAAGTAACATAAATGTGTGTAAGAAGTGTTTTAATGAAGGTTTAATTTATTAAACAGCATAATGTCATTCCATTCCAGGTAAACATCACTATATATAAGAAATGGTGTACTAGTTTTAATCAGGTCATTTGTTTCTTGCTCGGACTTACCTGATTTCTGTTTGTTAATTACTCTC
>CAIGQQ010025270.1:2020-15433 GCA_903798035.1 Danio albolineatus
GTCTTATGCATCTGCTGTTTCCTCAGGGCGAGAGTGTGATCGACTGTTTCGAGGTGAACACCAGCGAGCCCTTTCTGTCTCAAGGTAACTCCCATGCGTTTTTTTGGTGTGATCACAGTGAGTGTGTTTGCTGAGGTTGATCTTTTCTTTGGTTTTCGGTCAGTGAGTCAGTGTGTGACGGACGGCTCGAGTCGCGGTGTGTGTCTGCTGCCGAAGCTGGCTCTTGACATCAGCTGCTGTGAGGTGTTGCGGCTCATGCAGCTCACCGAAAACTTCATTGTGCCCATCAGCTACCAGGTGCCCCGCAAGGTGAGGATAGACACACCACAGCTTTAACAGCTTTTTAAAATCTATTTTTTCCCGGTGTGTTTTAACTCACAATTAAACACATCCTGAGCTGATCAACTGACCATATGAAGGTTCATGGTGAGCTTTTTTCAGTATAATTCAGTATCAGTATAAGCTGACATGTTACTGTTTTATTTATTAAGTGAAATTCAGAATAAAAAGGATTTTATAAATGGCTAAACAATTTGGATATAATAAATATATATAAAAAATAATAAATAAATAACATATAGACAACAAATATTGGTGGTTTATCTGTTATTATGTATGTATATGCACATAACCAGCCACTTTATTAGGTACACCGTACTAGTACTAGGTTGGATCCCCTTTTGCCTTCAGAAAACTGCCTTAACCATTCATGGCATAGAATCAACAAGGTACTGGAAATATTCCTCAGAGATTTTGGTCCATATTGACATGACAGCATCACGCAGTTGCTGCAGATTTGTGTGCTGCACATGCATGATGCGAATTTTCTGTTGCACCACGTCCCAAAGGTGCTCTCTTAGGTTGAGTTCTGGTGGAGGCCATTTGAGTACAGTGAACTCATTGTCATGTTCAAGAAACCAGTCTGAGATGATTCACGCTTTATGACATGGTGTGTTATCCTGCTGGACGAAGCCATCAGAAGAGGGGTACACTGTGGTCATAAAGGGATGGACATGGTCAGCAACAATACTCTGTTAGTCTGTGGCAGAGACATGATGCTCAATTGGTACTAATGGAGCCAAAGTGTGCCAAGAAAATATCCTCCACACCATTACACCACCACCACCAGCCTGAACCGTTGATACAAGGCAGGATGGATCTATGCTTTCATGGTGTTGATGCCACATTCTGACCTACCATCCGAATGTTGCAGCAGAAATCGAGACTCATCAGACCAGGCAACGTTTTTCCAATCTTCTATTGTCCAAATTTGGTAAGCCTGTGTGAATTGTAGCCTCAGTTTCCTGTTCTTAGCTGACAGGAGTGGCACCCGGTGAGGTCTTCTGCTGCTGTAGCCCATCCGCCTCAAGGTTGGACTTGTTGTGTGTGTTTAGAGATGCTCTTCTGCATACCTTGGTTGTAACGAGTGGTTATTTGAGTTACTGTTGCCTTTCTATCAGCTGGAACCAGTCTGCCCATTCTCCTCTGACCTCTGGCATCAACAAGGCATTTGCGCCCACAGAACTGCCGCACACTGGATATTTTGTCTTTTTTGGGTCATTCTCTGTAAACCCTAGAGATGGTTGTGCGAGAAAATCCCAGTAGATCAGCAGTTTCTGAAATATTCAGACCAGCACATCAGGCACCAACAACTATGCCACATTCAAAGTCACTTAAATCACCTTTCTTCCCCATTCTGATACTCAATTTGAACTGCAGCAGATATAGACCATATCTATATACCTAAAGGCATTGAGTTGCTGCCATGTGACTGGCTGATTAGAAATTTGCGTTAACAAGCAGTTGGACAGTTGTACCCAATTACCTAATATATATATATATATATATATATATATTGTTACGACCCGCTCGTTTGGATCGCAACATAAAAGAGCTCAAACAACAAAGGATGTATATGCAACTAATTTATTATACATCAAACTAATAGAAACACAAAAATCAAGAAACAAATAATGTCTAGGGATAAAGAAAACAAATAACATTAACTACATACTACGATAATACAAACAAAACCACAAGGTTATGAAGTGAGAAGAGAAAGGATCATCATGAGGACGCCCCAGTAGCCACACAGTCCTCCCGAAACTAGCCAAAAACTTCTTATATATTCTTGGACATCAATTGGGAAGCCAGCAGACAACCAATCAGGATCTGCCACATCCGAACTGGGGTCGTCACACCTCCCACTCCAAAAGGAGGTTCCCTAAAGAACCGACACAACATACTAGTGGAACAAACAAAACATAACTAAATTGAAATAATATTTTTTTTTTTTAATGACAGGGGTACTCATCTCCATAAATCTCACTCCAGTTTTTCCCCGACTCCTGGGCCCTAGGAAATCAGATAAGACTAGAGATAGAAAATGAGAGAGAGAGAGAGAGAGAGAGAGAGAGAGAGGCTTAACAATACCTTTATTAAACCATTGTTCTTCGTACAATCATGACAATTAACAATTCTTACATATTATACATTTTTCCTCCTAAAATTTTCTTAAAAACTCAAAATCAACCTTTCAATTTCATCAACCGTACATAGAACTCCTCCTACTGACCAAATTTCAGAAAAATGTGCAATATCTTTTATTAATTTATAATATGTAAATTCAATCTTTATTCTGGCATTTATCATCCCCTTTGTGACCATTTCAGCATTTATTGGACCTGTACCCAATCTCTTATTTTTTCTGGTTTTCCATATTGCCAACTTAGCTGACCCTAGTATGAAATTTAGCAAACATTTTTTCCTTCTTTCCTGAAAATTGTATTTTGGACCACTTATAAAATATTGATGAGAAAAACATTCTTCAAACTCTGTGAAACATTGTGTTAAAAAATTAAAAAGTCCCTTCAACCTAAAACAATCCAAAAACAAATGACTTACTGTTTCATCCACTCCACAAAACAAACACTCTTTTCCTACCACTGGGTTAAGGTGTTCCACGTACCTGTTTGTAGCTATTGCCCCGTACATTAGTCTCCATTGCAAGTCTGCAGTTCGTTTCTCAATGGGCTGCTTATACAAAGCCCTCCAATTTGCTTTAAAATATGTCCCAAAATTATCTGACCACCTCCAAGTCTTCACTTCTCTTAACTTAATCTGGTGAGTGACTTTTACAGACGTTACATATAAGTCTTTCTTTTTTATGTCTTCAAACTCACTCAACTTTGGATATTCAAAGGAAAGAATTGAGTTTCCAGCGTCCTCATGTCCATAATTAATAAAAGCAGAAACCGTAATAGGTGGAAATTTATAGTCCCCATCCAATTCCTTTGACAGCACCTCTCTACATGCACCTGGCATCACTGTCCACAACTCCTCCATAATTTTTCTCAGAAGGCGTAGAGATTGAAAGCCAGTAGCACTTTGCAAGTCCTCTGTGGTTCTCCAACCACCACCACTTCTTAGATCACCCAGCTTGGTTAATCCAGCCTTTACAAAACAGTTTTTCACAGATTGGGATGATAAAATCTTTGTTTTCATCATTGGATTATGAAACAATGGTTCCCCCATTATCCATTCTTCAGGCTGTAAAGTTTTCCTATGTATCACAAATGTCTTTTTCCATGCATTGATCATCGATTTATAAAAAGATGTCATGTCTGTTAAATCCATTTCATCAAGTTGCAATAAAAAAAGTTGCTTGTCATACAATAATCCAGATGTTTTTCTTAAAAGTGCACAGGCAATATTGATCCATCCAACATTTTTTCCATATAACAGTCTCTTTGCTGCTTGTAACCGGAAAGAATTTATGCGACTTCGCACATCAATCAAACTTTGTCCTCCTTCATGCACCGGTAGATAAAGTGCAGGCCCAGGAATCCATTTTTGCCCAGACCAAAAAAAGTCCACCAATTTCTTCTGAATTTTCTTAATCAGTTCCTCTGGCGGTTCAAGTACATTCAGTCTATGCCATAACGTAGAGGCTGTCAGATTATTAACAATTAATACTCTGCCTCTATAGGACAGTTCAGGTAATAGCCAATTCCATTTGGACAACTTGGCAACAATCTTTTCCAGTGTACCATCCCAATTTTTTTCTTTATACCGATTTTTCCCTAAAAACACACCCAACACTTTAATTCCTTCCCTTCCCCATTTTAAACCTTCAGGAAGTCTAGGTGGTCCATTTTCAATCCAAGAACCTGTCAGAAAACCTTCACATTTTGACCAGTTTACCTTAGCTGTAGAGGCTTTTTCATACAGTTTTAAGTTTTCACACACATTTTTCACATCATTCTGACAGGTGATCAAAATATTAACATCGTCAGCGTAGGCAGAGATGGAATACCTTGAGCCAGTATTATCCCCTAGGATCTTTAACCCTTTTAGCTCATTTCTTAACTTACACAATAATGGTTCTATGGCTAAACTATAAAGTTGCCCTGATAGAGGACAGCCTTTTCTTATTCCTCTATCAGCAGGTATTGGACAACTCAAACCACCTCCTATCTTAAGCATCACTACAGCCCCTTTATATAACAGTTTTATCCAAGATATGATATTGTCTCCAAAACCAAATGATTTTAAAACCTTAAAAAGATACTCATGATTCACTCTATCAAAAGCCTTCTCTTGGTCAATAGATAAAAAGCCAACATTCAGTTCATCTCTAATAGACACATCAATTGAATCCCTCATAAAAAACAAATTGTCGAATATAGTACGCCCCGGAATACAGTAAGTTTGCTCTTTTTCCACCACACTATGCAAAATATTCTTTATCCTATTAGCTAAAACCTTAGATAATATTTTATAATCCAGACACATTAAAGATACTGGACGCCAGTTCTTTAACAAACTAAGGTCTCCACTTTTTGGTAGCAGAGATAACACAGCCCTCTGACAACTAATTGGTAAACAGCCTCTTTTAAAACATTCGCAAAATACTTCATACAAATCTTCACCTAAAATACTCCAGAAAACTTTATAAAATTCCGCCGGTAAACCGTCCACACCTGGTGACTTTCCTGTAGCAAGCTGTTGTACAGCCTTAGAAAGTTCATCAAAGGAAATCATAACATCCAATGAGTTCTGGTCTTCAAGTCTTAGTTGAGGAAGATCTTTTACCAACAGGTCTGTACAAGCAGCATCACATTCCACTTTTCCAAACAGTTCTTTATAAAATTCAATGCCCATCCTTCTCATTTCAACTGGATCTGAAGTAATTGTTCCATTTTTTCTTCTTAAGTGAAGCATACATTTCTTTTTAGCTTCTTTACGTTCAAGTCCAAAAAAATAAGCAGTTGGAGCATCCATTTCTTTAATTGAAGATATTCTAGCTCTCACAAGTGCTCCTTTAACTCTTTCTTCCAATAATGATTTCAGTTCAATTCTCTTTCTTTTTAAAACATTACAAGAATCACAATCATCAACCTCAATCAATCTTTTTTCCAGTTCATTGATCTCATTTTCCAAATTCTTTACATTGTTTTTGATAGTGAATGTGGCATTATAGGAAAATTGTTGACAAAAAACTTTTATCTGTGCTTTTCCCACTTCCCACCATTGAATTAGATTTTCAAAATCATTCTTCCTTTGCCTCCAAATTTCCCAAAATTCACAAAAATTCTCATAAAAATCTTTATCCTGTAACAATTTTACATTAAAATGCCAATAAAATTTTGGCTTTGAACTTTTTACTATACTGTAATCTAATGTCACCATATGATGGTCTGAAAAAGCATTTGGAAAAATATTGGCATTAATAACTCTATTCATCTCTGATTTTCTTATATATAACCTATCCAATCTAGCTCCCGTCACCAAGGAATCTACTATCTTTACCCATGTATATTGCTTCACTAATGTGTTTCTACTTCTCCATACATCTACTAAACTCAACCCATTTACAATATCAAGAAGTAGTTTACTAGATTTTGGATGGGACTCTTCTCCATTTTTATCCAATAAAAAATTTGTTGTGCAGTTCCAGTCACCTCCTATTACAATACATATATTTCCATCATCCATTTCTTTAATTGCTTCATCTAATTTTCGAAATGTTGTTTCACGATTTACTCCTATATTTGGGGTATAAACATTAACAAAAAGGAATTTCATATTTCTAATTTCTGCCAGAACCAATAAAACTCTACCTTTTTCTATTTCTTTTGTCATTAAAATATTTAAATCTAATGACTTGGAGAAAAGAATTGCAACTCCCATACTAAAATTTGTTCCATGACTTAAACTACATTTTCCTTCCCACCATCTATACCAGTCCACTTCATCATTACCATCAGAATGTGTTTCTTGTAGAAAGACAACTTTTACTTCATTTAATTTTATAAATTCCAAAACCATTTCTCTTTTAACCCTATCTCTTCCCCCATTTATATTTAAGGATCCTACTCTGACAGCCTCCATAGCCGGATTCCAAAAAAGGGAAAAAATGTATAGTGAGAAAAAAAGAGAAAGAATCACCCATAGTGCGTTACTCATCCTAAGTCAAGATTACTTATGTTTCCTTTTTTTGGGAACTTTCCCCTTCCTAATTCTCGTGATAAACTTTCTCAATCGAAACCGTTTCTGCTTATTTAGTTTGTCTTCTCCAACATTTTTCATCCAATGCAAAACAGACCATTCAAACTTCTTCAGATCAGCAAAGTAATCTTTCACCTCAACTATTTTACCAAACGTTTCATCCAAGAATTCATCAATCTCTTCTAATGAATAAGACTCGTCACAACCCATCTGTGATAAATTAGACAAATCTGAAATATCCGACAGAGCATCATCATCGTTTCCTTCCTCTCTTTCTACATCCTCCATTCCTGTTTGATTATACTGTAAAACCACTGTTTCACCAGCACTGCATTCTCCGATGTTATCTGACGTCACTTTTTTGCCATTCCCTGGGTTTTCCACCTGTTCTACCTCTTCCACATTTCCCTCCAACATTTTTTCTTGGACCTCTTTTATTTCATTGGTATCATTTTCTGTTACCCCAGATATCTCAACAGCATGCCTAAGCTCACTCTCAGCATTAGCATTTTCTAACATTTTCTCCTCGCGATCGATCTGATTCTCACTGGTTTCTTCCACATTTTCTTGCATCACGCTTTCTACATTATTTTGACTTCTGTCTGTTGTTGCACTTTCTCTATGTGGGCATGACAATCTGACATGTCCTACAGAGCCGCAGTCAAAACATCTAATTTCCCCCGTACTCGCATATAGCATGTACGATTTACCTTCGTACACGCAACGGAAAGACACATTTAGCGTCGGTTCATTCAGAAACATAAACACCTGCCGCCTGAATGATAACACATGCTTCAGGGATTCATGTTTACAGCCAAGCGGTATCATCTTGATTCCACTTGCAAGTTTTCCAAATCTTGATAACTCACGCTTTATATCATCATCAGGGATAAAAGGTGGCACGTTTGAAATGGTTACTTTTACAGTTGGCGATACTAACGGTTGAACTATAATAAAAGCTCCACTTACCACTACTCCGCTTTCCACCAACCGATTTACCAGCTGTTCCTCCTTCAAAAAAACTACTACGGCCTTATTCATCCTGGACGCTGAAACGATATTGTCATGTCCAACTTGTTCAGCTACTTCCAGCAAAACATCCTCCACGGTTACTCCCGCTTGAGCGATGCATCTAATGCCGTGACGGAGTGACAGAGATGACGCTCGCACATCCACGTGCGACGCCATCCATTCACTCGCCGCTCGGTCAAAAAAAAAAAACTTCTCAGCGAGTTGTTCAAAACTTATTTTCAACCTCACGTCTACAATATATGTGTGTAAATAAATCAATATCCCTCAAGAAAACAGTGAATAGAAAGTAGAAAAGTCCATAGATTCCCCTCACCGCAAACACCTCTCCCACTTCAGACCGGAAATCAGGTGAGAGAGAGAGAGAGAGAGAGAGAGAGAGAGAGAGAGAGAGAGAGAGCAAACAACAGAAGATATACCCAACCCAAAAGGGGACATCTTACGCTCGTGAGAGAGCATCAGCAATCAAATTGTCTTTGCCACGAATGTGTTTAATCAGCAAAGAGAATGGTTGCAATATAAGGCTCCATCTCATAATTCGCTGGTTCTTTCCGCGCATCCGATCCAAGAAAGTTAGTGGATTATGGTCTGTGTAAATGACAATAGGTCCGCAAACTGAACTTAAATAGACCTCAAAGTGTTGAACGGCTAACACAAGGGCTAAGGCTTCTTTTTCTACGGTAGAATAAACCTGTTGATGACAATTGAATTTTTTTGAAAAATAACTGACTGGATGCTCAACTCCCTTGTCATCCTTCTGAAGTAGAACTGCACCAGCACCAAACGCACTAGCGTCCACCGCTAGAAGAAAAGGTCTCTCAAAATTTGGTGCGGTCAACACCGGAGCATTAGCTAAAAGAGACTTCGCGTTATCAAAGGCACTCTGACACTGCAATGACCACTGGAAAGGTCTTTTTGGGCTCAATAAATCTGTCAGAGGGGCAACAACATCTGCAAAGTTCTTACAAAACCCCCTATAGTAACCCACCATCCCAAGAAAACGCCTCAACTCACGTCGAGTAGTGGGAGTGGGAAAACTAGAGACTGCTTCTACTTTAGCACTGATAGGTCGAACGCACCCTCTGCCAACCACCTTACCCAAATAAGTCACTGTAGCCTTACCGAACTCGCACTTGGCAAGATTTACCGTCAAGTTAGCTTTAGCCAAACGGTCAAAAAGTTCTCTAATTTGTGTGAGATGTTCTGACCAAGTAGAACTGTACAACACAACATCATCAAGGTAGGCCTCACATCCCTGCAACCCAGATAACACATGATTTACCAGACGTTGAAAAGTCGCTGGCGCATTTCGAACTCCAAAAGGCATAACAGTGTACTGTAAGAAACTGTCGGGTGTAATAAAAGCAGACAATTCCTTAGCACGAGATGTTAACGGCACTTGCCAATATCCTTTTAAAAGATCAAATTTACTCACAAACTGTGCGGAACCTACCCGATCTACACAGTCATCGATTCTGGGTAGAGGAAAACAATCAGGTTTCGTCAGTGAATTAAGTTTCCTATAATCAGTACAAAACCGATAAGAATTATCTGATTTGGTCACTAGAATGCAGGGGGAGCTCCACGAACTAAAACTGGGTTCTGCTAAATGATGAGCAAGCAGATATTCCACTTCCTTCTCAAGTAATTTCCTTTTAGCAGGATTTACCCGATATGGATGTTGTTTCACAGGTGAAGCCTGCCCAACATCAATGTCATGTTGAATGACATGAGTTTGAGTCGGAACATCAGAAAAGATAGAAGGGAATGAATTTACCAACTTAATGATATCAGTCTTCTCTGGTTCACACAAATGAGACAAATGATCAGTCAGATTAGAAAGAACTTCTGAATTGTTGAGGTGCCCCTCCACAACTCTTCGTGAGGGACCATTTTCATCAAAATTAGTCATGTCCACAGAGGCTCCTGAGACACTGGAGTCAAAATGGGAGGTCACAACATGCACTGAAAGAGATGAAACAGGACTGAAATATGGCTTTAGTAAGTTAACATGGCAAACTTGTACTTTCTTCCGTCGATCAGGTGTGCTTAAAAGGTAGTTGTTATTAGTGTAACACTTTACTATGGTATATGGTCCGCTAAACCTAGCCTGAAATGGACTACTCAAAACAGGTAGCAATGCTAACACTTGATCACCTACTTGAAAACTCCTGAGTTTTACTTTGCGATCAAACAACCTCTGCATCTTTTCCTGAGACTTCCCAAGTTTCCGCAAAGCAATAGCTCTGGCTTCATAAAGTCGATAACGAAAACTACTGACATAATCTAAAACATTCTCAGGTGGATCAGTGGTGTTCCATTCATTCGCTAAAACAGCAATTGGGCCTCGGACTGTGTGTCCGAACACTAATTCATTAGGGCTATATCCAGTGCTCTCCTGAATAACTTCACGAATAGCCAACAACATCCAAGGAAGTCCATCCTCCCAGTCACAATCAAGTTCAACACAATATGATTTCAAAAGTGACTTAAGAGTCTGGTGGAACCGTTCCAAAGCTCCCTGACTCTGGGGATGATAAGCACTCGAGATATTGTGTTTCACTTTAAGTTTAAGTTGTTGTAGAACCTTCGAAAATTGTCGGGACATAAAATTTGAGCCTTGGTCAGACTGAATGGTTTTTGGAATTCCAAAGATAGACATAAAACCTGTCAAAGCCTTTAAGATGGACTTTGTTGTAATAGATCTTAAAGGAAAAGCTGAAGGATAGCGTGTAGACTGACACATTACAGTAAGCAAATAAGCATGTCCGGCCTTAGATCGAGGTAAAGGACCGACACAATCAATGATTAGATGTTCAAAAGGGGTAGTACAAACTGCAATGGGTTGTAAAGGAGCCAACGGTATACTCTGATTTGGCTTTCCTGTCATTTGACAGTTATGACAAGACCGTATGTATTTAATCACATCCTTCTTAAGTCTAGGCCAATAAAATTCTCTCAGAATTCTGTCATAGGTCTTTCTTACCCCCATATGACCAGCAAGGCCTTGATGTGACAGCCTTAAGACATCATGACGGAATACTGAAGGAACAACAATTTGGATCCTAGGATCAAGAGAAGAGTCAGAAGACATAGGCTGTTGTCTGCAAAGCAAACCATCCTGAAGAATATAAGATGTTAAGACTTTTTCTCCACCAGCACCAACTAAGGAGAACAGCTGCTGAAGAGTTTCATTTGAGTGCTGTGCTTTAATCAGCTCAGCTCGAGTCACACTATAAAGTGGAGATAAAGAACAGGTGTTAACACGGTCATCACAAAATGAAGCAGGCTTTTCAACATGGGCATCAACAGATGTAATCTCATGCACAGGGGTTTCTTCATCTGCTGTAGTGGTGTTCACAGTTTCAGGCTCTAGTGGAGAGTCTGTAGATGAAATAAAAGTATCACTGAGAACACTTCCTGTCTCAAACATTCCTCGCTTACTCATGGCTCGGGTTACTGCACATGCTGGAAACAAATCAGAGCAGTCAGGAGACTTATTCAACTCTTCAACAGAAGGAAACACTACAGGGGGAATTTCACCATCAGGTTTCTCCCAAACATCACCCCCAGCCAAATCATTTCCAAGTATAAAGGTGACACCAGGGATAGGAAGGTTAGCACGAACTCCAACAACTACATCACCTGACACAAGTTTGGAGTTCAGGTGAATGTGGTGCAATGGAACTTCCATGCAGCCCATTTCAAGCCCTCTGACCAGCACATGAGACCCAGTAGCTGTACGTTCAGACAGAGGCAAAAGTCCTTGCAGCAAAAAGGACTGTCCCGCACCTGTATCACGAAGAATACGAACAGGAATGATTTCATCAGAGTCAGACAAAGAAACACTACCATCAGTAATAAATGGCTCAAAGTCAACACTCGTCTTATTCTCCATTTCACTCATTTTTGGATTTTTCACAATCTGCTCAGTGTTAACATTGTGATCCACTTTCGAAATCAAACCAACAGGTTTAACAGATTTATCTTTCTTTTTAAGAATTGCACAATCTGAAATTTTATGTCCTTGTTTTTTACAATAAAAACAAATAATTTCACCTTTTTGACGTGTGAGTGAAACATTATCTGTAGGAACTGACACAACATTTGGACGTGAGAGCATCTTTTTAGGTTTACCCATGACATTCAGCTTTAATCTACTCACATCATTTACATAAGCAGTACTCTGGTGAGTGAGAGTGAATTCATCGGCCATAAGAGCAGCATCAGACAGTTTAGTCACTTTATGTTCATTAAGATACATGGTAACAGCACTTGGAACACAACATTTAAAATCTTCAAGCAGAATAAGCTCTCGAAGCTCTTCCTTAGATTTAACTTTCACAGAGGAACACCAGCGGTCAAACAGATTTTCTTTCTCTCTAGCAAACTCAAGGAAAGTGCTTTTCTCAGATTTAAAATGAGTTCTGAATTTCTGTCGGTAAGCCTCTGGTGCTAATTCATATGCTTGTAAAATAGCAGCTTTAACAATCTCATAATCGCTACTTTGCTCTGTAGTCAATGCTGAATACACATCCTGTGCTCTCCCTACCAACACGCACTGCAATAATAAAGTCCAAAAGGTTTTTGGCCACTTCAATGACTCTGCGACACGTTCAAAATGCTGAAAATATTTCTCTACTTCCCTCTCTAAAAACGGTGGCACTAGTCTAATGTTTTTATGAACATCAAACACAGGCGTCCCAACTGCTGACGTTTGAACAGGAGCTGGATGTGATTTTATTTTAAGTTCCAACTCAAGTTTCCGCAACTGAAATTCTCTTTCCTCACGCTCTTTTTCAAACTTCAACTCCATTTTCCGCATTTCTAACTGTTGTTGCATTTTCTTTACTTCAAAATCCTTCTCTAACTCTTTCTCCTTTAAAGCCCAAACATCACGCTCGGCTCTAATTTTTTCCGCATCAACACACAGCTGTTTCTCTTGTAACGACATTTCACTAAACTTTGCATTTAGATCGACACTACAAACAGGAGAGGATAACGACTCGTCAGGAATAATAGGAGTTCTTACCTCCAAAACGCCGCGTTCGCTAAGTGCGCCCTTCACAGCTTTCATTAGCGTTTCCTTGAGTTTTTTGTCATTACTCGTTACCTCGACATCAAAGCGCTCCGCGATCTGCAAAAGTTCCTCCTTCGTACATCTCTCCAGTAGTATCTCCGATGGAAATGCAAGGAAATCATCAACCATTGATGACGACGACATGACCGCCACAAGCAAACACGAACAACAACAACAAAGCGAGTACACACTGAAGCGCACGTGAAACGAGAGTTAAAGAACTACAAATCCCATCAGCCACTTCGCCAGGGACAATAACAACAGACGCGCTCAGTTTACAAAAACTCACCGTTATGAGAAATTACTACAGATTATAGTTATTTAACTAATCGGTGGGCATCGAAATTACCAGATGCGGAGAAACAAAGTGTCACCTTATAAAAATATTGAAAAATGAGAGACTTCAGTACCTACCTACGCAAAATATAAATAACTAAACCTATCTAATCTTCAAAGGTGTACCAGACTCGGGGCGGCTTTTAAACGCTAAACTCGAGGACAATTAGCATAGCCAAAAGCCCGATGCGTACCCCCGACAGAGACTTAATAATCTCCATCCAGAATAACCTTCAAAAATAAAAAAGGCAAAATAACAAACCAAAATAACAAATAGTGTCTCGATGGAGGGATTACAAATCCAGCTGAGAACACTCTAACTAACTGAAGTCTTCTCATTTACATTGGTGAACACAAACATTATGCATTACCTTATATGTAGTTAATTATCTGGACGAGCGCCCAATTTTATGTTACGACCCGCTCGTTTGGATCGCAACATAAAAGAGCTCAAACAA
>CAIGQQ010025272.1:0-12431 GCA_903798035.1 Danio albolineatus
ACTCTTTATTTACATGTAAAGCTTGCCACAAGATGGTGCCAAACAGTCAAGAATAGTGGTGTAACAGATATAAATATTTAAATATATAAATATATTCACTTACAGTCAAGATGATTCAAAGTACCCGGATGAGTTTTACCTAGAATATCGTGATTGACCAATCAGGAACAAAGTAATAAATCAAAGAGCCGTATAATAAAGTTAGTTAATAGTTATTTAAATTGCTTGGCCCAATAAATTGTACTGTGTTTTATTTTACATGTATTGGGGGTCATTTTATTTTGTGTGGATATAATGACACATTAATTTATATTCATTACAATCATTGATTTCGAAGAACTCTGTGATTGCCACCAGGGTGTGAAATGTGACAGTCGCATGTAAATGTCACAGATGGTGGAAATGTGGCTTAAGAGGCGGTCACACTAGATTTCATGCTCCGTTCACTTTCATTTTTACACATACTACACAAGCTTTTAAAGTACTTATTTTGGCAGGAAATAAGTTTATTATGCACAAACGTTGCGTTTAATTGGTCGAAAATACACCACAGATACAACTATTATAAAATATCATCTCAAAGTGTCTGTTTTCTTTGTTTAATGTGTTTTACTCCTGTGATGGCGAAGATGAATTTTCAGCATTCCTGTCTTCAGTGTCACACGATTCATCAGAAATCATTTGACAAATGCTGGTTTCAATTTATACGCTGATTATTATCAGCGCTGCTTACTATTTTTGTGGAAAACGTGACTATTTTTCCAGAAGAACAATATTTATTTCAAATAGAAATCTTTTTAATATATTAAAAAAAAAACTTTTACTGAATTTAGTGTGATAATGTTAAATAAAACTATCAATGTATTCATTTCCTTTTAAATTACACCTACCCCAAACTTTTGAATGTTAGAGTACATTAATATAAATGTCATGACTTGCGCTAAAAAGAAACTAAGAGAAGCTGCTTGGTTTTTAATGCCGATAGCTGGTAGATTTATTTATTGTTTTATTAAAACACAGACCCAAGAGCGTTATATGTCCTGTTACAGATACATGTTGTGGCATATGTAAGTTTGAATGCTTTAAATGTAGTGTGACCGCAGTCTTGAAGCTCTCGTACGACCTGCAGGCTTTCTTAGTATTCCAATGTGCCACTTTTAATAAGGGATCCTGATTCTCCAGTGTAAAACTGTAGCAGTAGGAGGCACTGTGCTTTTCAGACTTCCGCCTTTCGCATGTGTTTCTGTGAGCTGCTTATTTTCTAGTCGGTGTCTTTACTGTGAGCCGTTTCACGAAATCAGATCAGGCCATTGTGTATCGCGCAGTATATTAGTGGACAATACCAATGAACGCCTCTAGCTATTAGATGATGAACCGACACATCTTGTCTGTAGATAGTTCTGTTTTTCCCACTTTGTTTCGCTGACTTGATTGAATGATTTGGGACTTCTATCAATGTAATGTTTGTGTTCCAGTGAACCCGTGTCATGTTTTCAGTCACTTTATGAAAATCTGCTGTGACTGATTTTATAGATGTATGTGTGGATCAGGACAAATCTCAATCACTACCGCAAGGCCTTGTCTGCTTCACGTGTTCTTGCTGTTTGTGGACTGTACAGAAAAATACACGCTATATTTATTAAATAGAGAGAATCTATATTATTAACTTCGATGTCGTCGGCTACATGGTTTCAGAATGGAAGCTATTATTCACATGGAGGAAAAATCTGTGCTCTTATTTATTTTAGCATTACGGATCGTTGTATGAAATGTTCATTGTGTTTTCTCATCATCCAAACATGCTATTGAAACTTGGTACCTCATAATATGTCTTAATCTCAATGAAGTATTGATCATGTAATCCAAGCAGTACAGCTGTGGCTCAAAAAAAAAAAACAAACATTTTGGCCACTTTATTGGGTACACCTGTTCAACTGCTTATTAATGCAAATTTGTAATCAGCCAATCACTTGGCAGCAACTCAATGCATTTAGGCATGTAGACATGGTCAAGACAATCTGCCGCAGTTCAAACCGAGCATCAGAAAAGGGAAGAAAGGTGATTTAAGTGACTCTCACCATGGCATGGTTGTTGGTGCCAGACGGGCTGGTCTGAGTATTTCAGAAACTGCTGATCTACTGGGATTTTCATGCACAACCATCTTTAGGGTTTAAAGAGAAAATATCCAGTGAGTGGCAGTTCTGTGGGCACAAATGCCTTGTTGATGCCAGAGGTCAGAAGAGAATGGCCAGACTGGTTCAAGTCAAAAAATCGGTTATTACAACCAAGGTATGCAGAAGAGCATCTCTGAATGCACAACATATCAAACCTTGAGGCAGATGGGCTACAGCAGCAGAAGACCACACTGGGTGCCACTCCTGTCAGCTAAGAACAGGAAACAGGCTACAATTCGCACACAATTGGACAATAGAAGATTGGAAAAACATTGCCTGGGCTGATGAGTCTTGATTTTTGCTGCGACATTCGAATGGTAGGGTCAGAATTTGCCGTCAACAACATGAAAGCATGCATCCATTCTGCCATGTATCAACGGTTCAGGCTGCTGGTGTTGGTGTAATGGTGTGGGGGATATTTTCCTAACACACTTAAGGTCCATCAGTACCAATTAAGCATAGTGTCAACACCACAGCCTACCTGAGTATTGTTGCTAAACATATCCATCCCTTTATGACCAGTGAACTCATCTTCTGATGGCTACTTCCAGCTGTATAATGCACCATGTTATAAAGCGCGAATCATCTCAGACTGGTTTCTTGAACATGACAATGAGTTCACTGTACTCAAATGGCCTCCACAGTCACCAGATCTCAATCCGATAGAGCACCTTTGGGATGTGGTGAAACGGGAGATTCGCATTATGGATGTGCAGCTGACAAATCTGCAGCAACTGTGTGATGCTATCATGTCAATATAGACTAGAATCTCTGAGGAATTTTCCAGTACCTTGTTGAATCTATGCCATGAAGGATTAAGGAAAAAAGGTGGTTCAACCCGGTACTGGTAAGGTGTACCTAATTAAGCGGCAGGTCAGTGTATATTCACAATGAGGTGCAACAAAAAGCACTGATGGAATCACGTGTGTCTTTATTTTATCACAAAAACAACTATTTAGACAAAGATTGTAAAGCAAATCAGAATCAAAAGTGTATTCCAGACTACTATAAAGACTTTATTCTCTTCTACTCTGGATAATTTTTTATCAAGTGTGAATCACATTCTTGCATCGCATCTTGATTTCTTCATGTGCTGAATATATTCTAAAAGGAGTAGAAATTAATTCATAGTCTGTATATGTTGTTAAACTTTCTTTAAATCTGAATGTATGCATTTTGTCAGTTTTTTTTAATGTGAGTGTTCTTGCTACACTATTGTCTATCAAAGAGTGTTAAATTAAATGTGTATTAAATGGTAAATGTACTTGTTTAAAAAAACTAAATAAAATGGAATTGTTCTTATTTTCCCAACAAGTCTAATCATATATCTGCTCCTCTGGGAAATGGTAAGTCAATGGGGTTTTGTGTTGTTTTTATCTTAGGAAGTCAATGCTGTATGATAAAAACCTGAAATATGGCACACAGATGATGTCTTAACAGTAGCCATTGCAATTTGGGAGTGTCCAACGTTTGATACATGTTTATGCTAACTGACATTTTACATTTTTCAAAAATAGTTTTTGAACTCCTGGACCGTTTGGTCTGATTTATTATTTTTTTACTTAAATTATTAATAGTCAAATTATTTTCAAATACTGCACAAAATAATTTGACAAAGCGCTTGTTAAAGTGGTTATGAGGTTATTTTAGCATATTCAGACCAAATTTGATCTGTTAAAAAAGCCAATAGACTGAGGTTATCTAAATTTTCCGAAAAGTAGAAAAGTGACACCTGTTGGTCAAGAGATGAAAAAAATACCTTTAATTAATAAATTGATTAATTTTTTTTTATTTTTTTTTTTTGCTTTAACGGTTTTATAATGGTTTAGCCAGAAATCACTAAATAAATCAAGTTGCCCAGTTGGTTAGTGTACGTTGTGCACTACTGAAAATTACAATTAAATTGTATTTTTAAAAAGGGCTTTCGTTCATGTTGCCTATGGTCCTCAGACGAGCATTGACAGATTTATAATTATTTTAATAGAAGTGTATAGTCAAGTTAATCTATACCATGTTTCTGATTTCTTTAAATATGGCTTGTTAAAGGGTTTAGAGAAGTAAAAAAAATAAATAAATTTGTTGAACACGAAAAATATTTTAAAGAAGGCTGAGAACCTGTAACCATTGACTTCCATAGTAGGATAAACAAATAATATGGAAGTCAATGGTTACAGGCTTCCAGCATTCTTCAAAATACCTTCCTTTGTGTTTTAAAGAATAAAGTACGTGAATGCTTAAATGTTTAGAAGAAAAGTATAGAAAAAAGTTCCTCTTCGAGAGAGAGGGGAAAAAGACTGTTCGCCCGAACAGGGACTTGAACCCTGGACCCTCAGATTAAAAGTCTGATGCTCTACCGACTGAGCTATCCGGGCTCTTGCAGACTGAAGTTCTATCCTCCTCTGAGAAGCTACGTCGTGTAGTCGAAAATCAACTACTTCCGGACATAGGTCTTCCTTTTTTTTTTTTAAAGGTAGAGCACTTGTTGTAAGTAGCCTTTATCAACATTGACCTCTCTGTTTATGCGGTTTCAAACGTAAAGCAACTGAACACATTTAGGAACGCGATTTTATTATGTTTTGTAAATGCGTAGTGGGCGCTTTAACAGCGCTGCGGCCCGCGCCTCCTCGGTTTGGAGTTTTAAATCTGACCGCTCTAAGCGCACGTATATCGGCTAACAGAACGTCCTGGTCCCGCTGGACACATATGCGGGAATCAAGTAACGCCGCCTGGACACCCAAGGTAAAGAGTGATTAATTTAAAAACTATAAAGATGTAAATAAACCCATTAATGCATGTACAAATATCTATCTAAATATCTAATATTTTAAACATCTAATAGAACAACATATTTTACTCTTCAGGTTCCTCAAGCGCCCACATGGGAGCCCGTAGCTGAAAGTCAACTACCACCGGTAATGGCTCTTTATTTTTTACATATACGTTTTATACTGCAACTTGATTATTATTGGGTTTATTTCTGTATGCAAGGGGGACGTTAGGGTGTTGTTGTTGTTTTGTAATAAACCTTTTTGCTTCTTTAACCTAGTTACTAACCTTAGCAAAATGTGGCAATGGATCTTGACAAAAGATGATATCAATTCTTAAGTACTGCTTTGTATTTCTGAACTATATAGTGTTTACAATAGAGGGCAGCAGAGTAACACATAAACTGCAGCTCTTAACGTTGAATTTTCAGAATTGTTATTATAACTGTCAAAACATTTACTATACATAGAGTGGTAAAGAATGTTACGAGAACAACAGAATGAGGAGATCACCATAATAATAATAATGATAATAGAAAAGGCAGATGAAAAGATTTTTAAAATGATATAAGAATAAAAAGTGAAAGCAGTTCTTTCTCTACAATTCTCTACAATTGTTTTGTTTTTAAGCCTTTTGAAGAGCAAAACATGATATAAATATAGTATAACCATAGTCTTATGTAAACCGTGCATTTGTGAATAAGTCATTACCAACTGTAATGAAAACAAATTACAATATATTAAATAAAAATTTAAGTTGTGATTAAAACATTTTTATTAAGAGTTTTTAGACATTTAAGCCATAGACTTTATGTATGAAAAAAAATGTTTGAAAACTTTATTTATTTTTAAATGTATGGATTTTATTTCATATGCATGACAGCATTTAATCTATTTCTTACTCATTCTGATTCTTAATTGTAAAAAACTTTTTAAACGTTTCAAAACATTTTTTAAAACATTACTTACACTTTATGCTTTCCCTCAAAATGAACAATGTAACCATATTTAACATTTAGGCAACAAGAATCTCACCAGACTTAGTGGATAAGCTGGAGAGATTGGCGCTTGTTGATTTCGGCAGCGAGGAAGGAGTAGACTGTCTGGAGAAAGCCATCCGATTTGCAGATCAGCTTCATGTCATTAATACTGACGGTGTGGAACCAATGGATTCAGTTCTAGAGGACAGGTAATTAATGAAACTCGGATCAACAGTGGGCTAGTTGTTGTGGATATGATCTGAAGAAAATATAACTTCATTCATTTGTTTATTTAACTTTTGATTGTATGATTATACATATCGCCAATCTGATTTCACCAAGCGGGACATGTTCCATCTATGTTGATCCTGGAACAACATGCCAATCAGAATGATGGGTACGTTTACCGTTTATGTTAAGTTTAGGCTCACGGTTAGGTTATGCATTTCTACTTGATTGTTATCCAACTATTATTCCCCTCTAGTTTTGGGAATAATTTACAGTTATAGTTGGGTATAGGTGTAGGGAATAGCATTACATTATGCATTACATTTTCGAACAAAAGTTATGTTACAGGATCAACATAGATGTTAATCTAGGATCACATTGTACTCAGCAATGTGCATTATTATATTGTTTAAAATTATACAGCAGGCCTAATTGATTCTGATTGTTGTCAAATGTAAACATTATTTTTCCATATCACTACATTGTAGAATGTTTGCAAATATTTCTAAGGTCTTTACAGCAAACAAAAAAAAAAACACTGAACATGCAAATGCATAAAACAAAGAAACGGTTCACCCAAACATTTATAATCAACTACTCATCCTCCACTTGTTCCTCACATGTTTAAGTTTCCCTCTTCTGTTAAACACAAAATAAATTATTTTGAAGTACGTAAGAAACCAGTAGTCATTGACTTATATTTTCCCCACTGTGGAAGTCAGTAAATATAGGTTTGCAGCATTCTTCAAAATATCATCTTTTTTGAGAACTGAAATACAAAACAAATATTTGGGCCGTCAGGATTTAGGACAACAGGATGAGTAAATCGTGAGTAAATTCTAATCTTGGGGTTTAAACGACATGAAAATGAAAAACAATTTCATGTTTTTCTTTCTTTCACTGACAAAAAAAACACACACATACTGTATGGTACACATACAAATGTGTTGTCATCACTGTCTGTGACTTCATAAATAAAAAGAAAAGAAATTCATAGCTCAAAAACTTGATGAAGTAATAGATAATCAGTAGATTGCCATGCAGCTTTGTGTCGGGTAATTCTTTGCCTCCTTGTTGTGCATTTAAAATCCTTTATCATATGGCAAGCCGTTGATTTATCCCACTTAGTCCGTGGCCATTTGCCAAAGTTTAGACAAATTAAAAGTATTAATGCTCTTGGCAACTCAATATTTGACCGAATTGTCATCAGTAACGACATATGCTTGTGTTTATGCATGTAAATGACATGGGCATATCTAATAGCTCATAGTAACATGTGTTAGCTACCTATTCGCAAATATTTTTGAGCATTTTTGCGAGTTGGTTGACCCCCATTGCCTCCCTGGTGCAGCACATGTCTGTGTTTTTGAGATTACAGCATCTGTCAATGTGTGTCTATGGTGACTACTAATGTTTGATGGTAGTGCATTTATTTCAAACTGTGATCAAAACTGACTGCAACTACCTGTGGATTATATGATTTTAATGTGCACCATCCAGCCAATCAAAATTCAGAATTTCAGTAGGCCATGGAATAACTACAAATATTTCAACTGCCTATATATTTGCCATATTTTCTCGTCCCAAAATGGTGGATGCAGTCTTGCTCTCTGTAACTACTCGTCCGAGTATGTTTCCTCACTGTACAGGTTCAACATTTCCTCATTGTTTTCATTTTTTTGAACTTCATGCTGTGTACAGAGAGCTGTATCTGAGAGATGATACAGTAACAGAGGGTGAATGTGCCGAGGAGCTTCTTAAGCTGGCCAAACACACAGTAGAGGAGTACTTTCTGGCACCTCCAGGTGAAAAAAATGCTAATCTGTTATATAAGAACAAATTCATCTCCATTCTAACATTTAAAACATAGCTTTGTATAATTAAATGATTTATCCAGTGATGAAAGACGTATTTAGCTATTATAAATGGTAATATGCTTTGTTTTGATGCACTGTTTACATATGTTTGCTTATCAGATAAGCTGTCTTGGCTTCTTTATTATTCATTATTCGTGTCATATACTGAATGAGTAATAATATTTTATTGTCTTTTATTGCAGGAAACATCCCACTACCAAAGAGAGAAGAGAGATCTGCTATGCTTAAACACTCAGAATTTTGATGTAAACGTAACACTGGCATGCATCATAATAAATATTTATTTCAAAATATTTCATCAGTTGTACTGTGTTTGTAGTGTGGTAATGTTCTAGACCTATTTAAAGCAAAAGCGTGATAATTTTTTTATAGCAATTGAAACGTATTCATAATTGGAAATGAATTATAAAAGCAGCTTACTATATGACTTAAATTCATTCATGCATTCATTTTCCTTTGGCTTCGTCCCTCATTTATCAGGGGTCACCACAGTGAAATGAACCATCAACTATTCCAGCATAAATTTTACGCAGTAAATGCCCTTCCAGCTGCAACCCAGTATTGGGAAATTATTATACTGAGTCGTTATAAGTTAATTAACAATAATAATACCAGACATTTTGGTTGGATTTGTTTTGCCTTTATAAAACAAGTCACCAAGGTAAATTCCCTCATTTTAATGATGTTTGTCTAACAAATGACTGTAAAAATGAAAATACTGACGTCACGGAACAAGATTGCATTGTAGATTAGCGCTGAACAAGTGAGAATGGAAACCGAAAGTTACTCGGCAAGTTTTTCCAGAAAAGAAACATGTTTCATGGGAGAGGGTGGAGTTTGTTTTCATCTCTATATAAGTGCCTGATGCACATTACAGCTGATGCTGTTGTAGTTACCCAGGCTTAATCAGAGAAGCAGCCGAAGCATTATTCAGCATAATCTCAAAACATCTTTACAACTCGTAAGCCTCATTTATGTCTATATTTCATGTAATAGCCTTATTAATTAAAAGTACAGCATGTTTAATTGATTTAAAATTAATTGATAGTAGTTTTAATATTCTAATATCTAATTTTTCTAGATGATGAAACTGACAGTAAAGTTTATGAGTGGATATGAGACTCTGGAAGTGAGCGACGATGCCTCTGTTGGGGAACTCAAACAGCGCATTTTTCAGCTCTTCGGTGTGATTACTTACAATCAGAAGCTTTGTGTGAATAACGATAAAGATAATATTCTCAAGGAGGACTCCAGGAGCCTCAGCAGTTACGGATTAAACTCTGGCTCCGGGGTGATCCTCCTCATTAAGCAATCTTTCCAGGTGTTTGTCAAGAACCACAGCGGCCAGACTAAAACTTATGATGTGGACGCCAACGAGACCGTCGATCAGCTTCGGGAAAAGGTCTACCGCAAAGAGAGAGTCCCGGTGGGTGAACAGTTGCTAACTTGTAACAGCAAACAACTGGAGTCTGGCAAGAGGTTGAAGGACTATGACATCAAAGCAGGAAGCACCATCGACTTGAGTCTCCGTCTTCGAGGAGGATAATTGGGGATCAGCGTAATTCATTATTTATCCTTGCATATCGTAACAAAATATTTCAAGTCGTTGATGTAGCTGAATTTGATTTTGAATATTTTGTGTATAGAGTGTCAAATGTGGAGTGAACATAATCCCCATTTCCAGTCTAATGAATCCACATGTGTGCTGACCAAAAGTTGTTACTTTTACTAATTATTGCCAAGTAAAATAAAAATGTACCAAACAAACCAATGTGCATTGTGTGTTATTTCAGACTTAATATTAGTAGAGGGTGGAGACGAAAGTAACATTTGAATGAAAAAAGGGCACTTTTTATTAAATAACAATAATAATTGTCATTCATTCATTTTCTTTTCGGCTTAGTCCCTTTATTAATCCGGGGTCCCAACAGCGGAATGAACCGCCAACTTATCCAGCATTTGTTTTACGCAGCGGATGCCCTTCCAGCCACAACCCATCTCTGGGAAACACATCCATACATTCTCATTCACACACATACACTACAGACAATTTAGCTTACCCAATTCACCTGTACCGCATGTCTTTGGACTGTGGGGGAAACCGGAGCACCCGGAGGAAACCCACGCAACCACGGGGAGAACATGCAAACTCCACACAGAAATGCCAACTTGCCCAGCCGGGGATCAAACCAGCGACCTTCTTGCTGTGAGGCGAACGTGCTAACCACTCGGCCACCGTGGCGCCTAATAATAATTGTACTTTGATAAATAAAATATATTAAAGGATATTCCACCCTAAATTCACCATACACACTTAAAATGAAAGTTCATTCAAAACTGAAAATCCTGTCATTTAATCATCTTGTACTTGTTCCAAACCTATTTGACTTTTTTCTTCTGTTGAACAAAATAATATTTTGAAGAAAGCGGAAACCTCTAACCATTGACTTTCATGGTATTTGTTTTTCCTACTCTGGAAGTCAATGATTTCAGGTTTACAGCTTTCATTCAAATATCTGCTTTAATTCATTGGTGTTCAACAAAATAAAGAAACAAAGATGTGGAACCACTTGAGGGTGAGTAAATGTTCATTTTTGGGTGAACTATCCCTTTTCTATCTATTATTTTTGTTTGAG
This sequence comes from Danio albolineatus, assembly GCA_903798035.1. Classification (NCBI taxonomy): domain Eukaryota; kingdom Metazoa; phylum Chordata; class Actinopteri; order Cypriniformes; family Danionidae; genus Danio; species Danio albolineatus. The sequence goes on from CAIGQQ010025272.1 coordinate 10,661, forward strand.
TTTATTTTTCTGTTGAACAAAATAATAAAATATTTTGAGGAATGTGGGACACACTGATAGCCAATGACTTCCATAGCTAGCCTATATGTACATGTTTTTATAGCTTCGATTAACATGATATATTCTGAATAAATGACTGCAAAAACGAGAGGGGGATATTTCCACTATCCAGCTGTCATTTCTCTATTTCATTAGCCTCAGCTAATAGCCTGAATGACTGTGATATTGCCCGGGCTAAACTTTAGTTAACTTATTACATGGAGGATGTGAGCAAGACAAAATGGTTTATTTTCCTTGGGAACTTTTGGATAAAACGTTGAATTTGAGCCTCAGGTAGTCTTTTGTTAACCGTTACTCACCTCCATACACTATAGATGACGGCTGAATTTACATCGGCGGTTCTGTTGATCATAGCGTTGCTGCCGGTCAGCTAGTAACACTGTTTTACGCACACTCCGTCTGCAGTGTGTGTATGGGCCAGACTGTAAGCTATAGCCCGATGCAGTCCGTGTGTAGTGCGGATGCACGCGTTGAGAGACGTACTCCACTGACCCCAGTTTACTACTGTCAATAAAGTAACAATGTAAATAGCGTCCACATTAGGGCGTTCGCCTCACAAGTGGTTCACTTTCCAAATCGTCGGTTCGAGGCTCGCTTGGAGCGTGTAGACTAAAACGAAGATACACTTTAAATGTTTTTATTTTTATTTTTATTGTTTGACAGGGAAAGTTGTCCTTAAATAGAACACGCATTGATTTATACACATATATTACATTATTTTTAGTATTTAAAAATAATTATTATCCTCAGGAAAAAGGGCACTTTCTCTTCAGGAGAAAAAAAGGGCAGGGGCTCAAGCACCCAAATGTTATCCCCATGTTGCCGTGGGTTTCCTCCGGGTGCTCCGGTTTCCCCCACAGCCCAAAGATATGCGCTATAGGTGAATTGGGTGAGCTAAATTGGCCAATATGTGAGGGCATAGATGTTTCCCATTATTGGGTTGCAGCTGGAAGGGCATCTGCTGTGTAAAACATATGCTGGATAAGTTGGTGGTTCATTCCACTGTGGCGACCCCGTATTAATAAAGGGACTAAGCCGAAGGAAAATGAATGAATGAAAAACACTGTGGTTATCTTTAAAAGTTTCACTTGACTTTTAAGTCAGTTACAAAGCGTCTGAAATGAGGACATTTTAATATCATGCTTTATAATATTAGTTAATTCAAAAGTTTTCTTATTCCAGAAAATATAACAAACACACATAGTTCTAGTAATAGAACAAAATAGATTGGAGCAGGTGTATGGAGTCAAATAAGTCTCATTAATAATTCACGCGTATGACGCGATGTACACATGCGTAGCCAAATTCACGTGCGTAAAACCAAATTCACGTGCGTAAAATATTTATATACATTCACAAAAACAATTCACGTGCACAAAATAAAAATACTTATTCATAAAATACGTTTCACAAATGCAAAACAGCATCTGCAGATTTATAAGAGTGTACAAAAAGTTTTGAATGTTTAAAACTTGCGAGTTCATCCTGAATGAGAATGTGCAAATCCTCTTTCACGTACGACTCCCCCTGGATACGAGTGTGTGTATTTTTGAGACCTTTCTGGCGACGCAGGGACCTCGTGACCTTTCAGCCAATCAGATGAGAGCTGTACTCAAGATCGCCTGTCTGCGCGCCGTTTGCGCAGTCTGTTCCTCTCCAGCACGGTGAACGGAGAAGTGAAAGAGACGCGCAGGCTTAAACCATTACATTC